>PVLD010014147.1:0-53434 GCA_004027595.1 Dinomys branickii
GTCCCAGTAGCGCGTTCTCTGTCGGGTTCAGGAGCTGAAGCCGTTCTTCCCTCCGCACTCGCTCTCTCGGCTGGTCGTCTTCTTCCCGGAAGTCCTCATTTCTGTCTTCATATTGCTATATTTCATTGTTTGGGTGGTAATCCTCTGGGAGGTTCTCTCTCTGCTGCCTACCCGGTCGCCATCTTCCCGGAAGTCCCCCCGTCCTCTTGTTTTTATGCCTTTTTTGAGTATTTCCCCTCACCTTCATTTTTTTCTGTTCTATCTGAAAGATTGAGGCTCACACATAACTTTAAAGTGTGGTTTGTTTGCAGCTTTCTACATTAGTCCTTCATAGTGATGGACAGTTTTGATACATTTTTTTATGGCATATTTTTAGCATTTATTTTCAGAAGTGTTGGTGGTTATTAAAGCTTCAGTGACTCCATTATTAAAAATTGCAGCTTGAAATAACCATCAAATTCTGCTTGTGATTTGTCATGTTGCATTGAGTTTTGTTTCTCACATTCTGCCATTTTTCATGTTTTCTTATTTAAAAAATTTTTAATTTGTGTTTATAAATGTATGTAATTATAATCAGTTTTATGGAGAGTGTTGTAACATTTTCATGGGAAAAGAATAATCTTTGAAACAAATGATGCTTGAAAAACTACCTTCCTAACCTTCCTACCTGATACCATATACAAAGATTAACTCAAAATGAAGCTAAAACTCAAAAAGATTTATTTCTATATTTTCTATTACCTTGGCTTAGGCAGTGGTTTCTTAGATAAAAAGCATAAGTAATATAAGTAAAAAGGATGATCGGACACGACTTCTTCAAATGTCCAAGCTAAAAATTGTTTTTTGCAGAGTATGTTTTAGGGCATAAAATGAACTTTTAAGTTTCAAATAGTGCTCCAGTTTACAATAGCCTTTTTTACTTTTCAGCTTAAAAAAATGGTTTGTAGTAAAAATAGTATGTTGATGAGTGTAAAGGCAGATGAATAGTATGTCAGAGGTTTAGATCTTTGCAGGAGTTAAAACACTAATAATTGTTCTTACTAAGTGGGAATTGTTCATAAATAGTTTTCAGTATGGTATTCTCAAATTTGGTTCTAAGATTATTTTAGCAGTTGGGCTAAAATACCTGCTGATACATTACATTCTTCCAGGTTTATAATTTTCAGTGTTGATATTGATAGCCTTGGGTAACATTCTTTCTAAATTAGAATACTACATGAGCTTTTGCCCTTATAAAGATTGTCTAATAAAACCTTGATGACTCATTAATGTAAAAATTGACAGTAAATATCACCTTCTTTTAAGATACACATTAAACCTTTGTTCTGATGCTGGCACCATTGGATATTTTGACTTCTTGTCCTGCTTTTCTCTCCCCCATGAAGCTCTTTTGTGTTAGTGATTTGACTGTTTCAAGAACTTACATATACTTTTTGTTTTTGAGCTATCCTCCATATAGGCAAAATATGGAGGAAATTGATATTTCTCATTATAGTATCTTTTTATTAACCTAATAAAAATCTCACTGGTTCTCTATTATTAGGTTAATAGGTAGTAAAAGACAACAGAATAATAGGGTTATCATTGTCAGGTTACATATAGCTGAGAAAATATTAATTGCTTTTACTTTTTCCCCCTTCCTAGGTATTTAACAAGTATTTACCATGTTTCATAGTTTGTCTGAGTGTTGAATCTTAGCCTGGAATGTCCTCTGCTGCTGGGTGATTCATGGAAGCACAAAAGTAGTGTAAACTATTGGATGTTTAAAATAGGCAAAGAAGGCTGTAAGATTTTTGGCTTCGTGTTTTTGGCCCCTAGAAAGTTATATTCTAAGTATCTGCTATTGAAAATACTAATAGTTACAATATCAAAACATGATCTATTTTCTCATTACCTTTTCAAAATTTTGAGTGATTTTCTTCTTCAAAGATGAATGAGAAGTTTTTGATCATTATCACTGTTATGTAAGCAGATATTTAAGCAGATTCAGTATTCGAATGTTGCTGGTGGAAGGGCTAACTTGGTTTGGAATCAAAATTTACTATGTCATATACTGAAGCTTAGCAGGTTGAAGTACTGAGTCATTGTATTTCTTCTTTATTCATACAAATTTGTAAGCTGCCTGGAGTTTAGTTACCTGGACACTTAATTTTTCCAGTATATGAAATACCTGTATTTTATCACCCAATTTTTCAGTCCACCGTTAGGTTGTCTTTCTTCTTTCCCTTTTGCCTAGGTATATTTTCTTGGAATCATTTATATATAAACAAATAATTTTCTTATGTGATGAGCATGAAGGGAGAGAAAAAACCACCTATCCTTTACCTCTCAAGAAGGGAGTATGATCAGAATGATGGCCAGGTCTCTGCAAAACACTCAAATTTGTTGTTTTGTTTGCTCAGTCCCACTGCATTTTTACACTGCCTGTGCTGTGTTGCTGCTTCCTTCTGTGGCCCACCCAGTGATAGCCATCGCTAGCAGCTCAGGGCACGTGTGACTGCCCAGCAGCACAGAGGGTGGCGGGTAGCAGCTGAGAGAAGGAAACAAATTGGCGATTTCAGTGATGTGGCTGGTGTTGGTGTTGAGTTACATTCCGGTTGGACTAATATTGTAGCATCTACAGATTTCTAAAAACATACAACTGGAATGTAGGGACAGGAATCCAAATTAGTGGGTTTTTTTCATGAATACACTGAGACTTGCTATTCTTAGCAGTCTCACTTGGCAACCTATTAATCAGATACTCAATTTGCTCAACAATTTGTAAAGCTTATGGTTTGTTGGATTTTTCTGTATTAACAAGCATTTTCCAGTTTGATTTGCCATCATGTTCACCCAGGAATATGTACAAACTCACATGCATTTTATTAGTTTTCCTGTGCTTGTGATTTCTGTATTGTGCGTTGATGTATGCGTGCATCCTGTTAAAAATATTTTCTTCGCCAGGTGTGGTGGTGCATACCTGTGACCCTGGCACTCAGCAGGCTGAGGCAGGTGGATTGCTATGAGCTTGAGGCCAGCCTGGGCTACATAGTGAGACCTTGTCTCAAACAAACAAGCAAACAAAATTTTCTTTTGCAAATTAACATTAGTTAATAAGTAGGAAGTAGTCATTCAGTCTGCAGAGTAATAAAAAGTAAAATTGCCTCTATAAACGTATTTCAAAAACTCTACTGGCGTTAGCTGCATTTATACACACAGGTGTGGTATGTCTGCATTTTACTCCTTTTTAATAGTACTGCCTCCTTTATCAGTAGTTTTGGGTTCTGTGGTTTCATTATATGTAGTCAATGGTGGTCTAAAAATATTAAGTGGAAATTTTTATAAATCATATTTTAAGTTGTATGTCATTCTGTGCATTGAAATGTCATATGGGACATAAATCACCCCCTCTTCCCTGTATCTCATATATGCTAGTCACTTAGAAGTGCTCTTAATTTTCAGATCACTGCCAAATATATGTTTAATACTAAATGATTATAGTGCGTTATTCAAGTAACCCTATTTTATTTAACACTGGGTCTAAAGCCCTGGAGAAGGCATTCTGGCACTTTGGATATGCCAGAGAGAAAGCTGTGAAGTGCTCTCTTTACCTTAAGATATTTTGAATGGAACAGAGAGACTTTATTCTTGTAGCTTTTGTTATACTGTATTGTTTGGATTCCTGGTGCCATTCCACTTCACCTCTTACTGTGCCTAACTTACTGTTAAACTCTGTCATAGGTCTGTTTGCAGAGGAGGGAGCGTAGTGATGTGCAGCTGACTGTTAGCCTCAGTTTCAGCACACAGTGTGCAACTTAGGATGTGTGTGCAGTGGACAGGGGCAGAACTGCATTCTGTGAAGGCCAGACTGTTATTCCGTAGTGAAATTACTTAAACTTAAGGCTAGTTTTACTTCTGGTGTACTGTCAGTATAGGCTTAATTGAACAGTTTATTATTTGGTTTCATTTTCTCACAGTATTGCTTTTTTTTTGGCCTAGGAAGATGACAATGTGCCCAGTGTCCCTGATCCACCAAACCAGCACTTACGTGGGCATGGAGCAGGCTTTTGCTTTGACTCCAGGTAATTATTTCCTTTCTTTTGTAGAATTACATAGGACTGTGTAAAGCTAGTGGTTCTCAAAGTATAGTCCCTGGGACTTACTGGAAATGCAAGTGCCCAGGGCCTGAGTGGCTCCAGGCCCAGCCCCAGCAGTGAGGCTTTAGCCTGCCCTCGGGATGGTCCCAAGGTGTGCAATTCTTGAGAGTGAGCAGTAGAAAAACTCCTTGCTCTTAAAGCAAATGAGCAGTATTGATTCATCCTTTTAGTTTTACAAAGGGCATTTTCCCTTTAGCTAAACTTGAAGAATTTTTGGCATTAGACCTCATTATATGTAATGCAATTAGATTTTGGTAGATTTTAAAGAAAAAGGTTTTCTTTGTTGGTCTAACTGTAAAACTAAATGTAGAAGCTTTAAAAAGAGCTAATTGCTATGCACAGTTCTCTACAGCGAGAATTTAAAAGCAGAAAAAGGTTTTGGAGTAACTAACGACTTTGAAAATAGGCTGTCTGGTATGAATATCAAGTCATTCAATAAATGTAACTGCATATACTGACAATTACTGCTGTTAAAAGTTTATTAGAAAAATATATAATTTTTACTTTCCTCTTCCGTTAAGCTTTGATGTTCACAAGAAGTGTCCCCTGTGTGACTTAATGTTCCCTCCTAACTATGATCAGAGCAAATTTGAAGAGCATGTGGAAAGTCACTGGAAGGTGTGCCCAATGTGCAGCGAGCAGTTCCCGCCGGATTATGACCAGCAGGGGTTTGAAAGGCATGTTCAGACCCATTTTGATCAGAATGTTCTAAACTTTGACTAATTATTTTTTTTAAGAGTTAATACATACTAGCAGTTCAGAAAATACCACCTCAGACCATTAAGGAGACCATAAGTTGTCATGCACCCACGATGGCACTTTGATTTTGGTGTTTCTAGAGTCAGGATCAGTCTTCGGCTTATCAATAAATATAATTTTAGCCTCTGTTAATCTTACTTGCTTTAAGAAAAATTCTTGCGCGTTTGTATCTTATTTATTCCCTGGTTTGCAAAATTGTATGAATAAAGGATAGAGGAATTACTTTAATGTTACTACACTGAAAAAATGTAATAGTGTGCTAGATTACTTAGCAGAGTATTTACAAGTTTCTGTTGACCTTGTTGATTGAGCATGACTACTAAATACTATGTAATAAAAAGCATTGATCATTAACAGTTTGTGAAGTAATTCTTTGAATCAGAAAGGTCCATAGTTCAGTCCATGCTAGTTTTTAAATATTCTTTAGAAATGGAGCTACATAAAGAGTGATACTACATGCGTGCAGATACTCTTTTTATATATGAAATGTTGGCTTTAGAAATAGAAGGTATATTTTGCTAATTTTGACAAATTTTTTGAATAATTTGAATATTTTAAAATACATTTAATTTGTATTTATAATGAATGGGAAAATGGAAAGATAAGTCAGTACAATTTGTTTTATATGAAATGACCTCATAATGGTGGCTGTGCCATAAAAAACAGAGTATGTATCACAACCTTTTTCACATTTACCTGATGAGACTATAAATTGGAAATAACATTCTCAAGTGATTAAAAATGGAATGTATAAACCCAAATCAAAGCAATGTGTATCTTTAGTTACGTGTGTGTTGTGTAGTACTCAACGACATTAAAGAGGATACGTTTTTGGAGGTCTGTAGTTGCATTGTCAAATTTATTTGCTATAGTTTTCCATTAACTTTGCATCCTCACCCTTTTTTTGGTACGTTGGGTCATAAAAGAAACCTTCTATATTCCTCTTTTAGAATAATGTGAATGTCAAGAATTGCAAGTACTAACTTTTGATTGCTGTTTTGATAGCTGTCAAAAATGTCAAGGCTTATTCTGATCAAACTATTTAAGATGTTAATCTAATACTCAGAGTGGCATTCTGGGGTGTGGTATATGTGAACTGCACACACATCCTGTCACTTGTTTTTATAAGAGAAGTTGTATACTGTTGGACTCCTGAAAAAGGTTTTGGGTCTAGGGAAAACGTCTTAGGCATCACATGCCAGCTGTTAGGGTGCAGCAGCAGCACTGAAACTGCTCGTGCAACGTTTCAGCTTCTGGGTAAGTTACATGACAGGTAAAACACATTCAACACTGAGCATTTTTGGTATAATTAGTAATTATGGACCATGCTAATAAAAACATCGTTTGAATATCACAGTACACTATTAGTGAAATGAGAAGAGTCTCCGTACTAGCTTTTAAGTTTTAAGTAGTGTTTGGTCCCATGTTTATGATAGTTTGTTATTGATCAAAAAATAATGCAGTCTAATACCTGTATGTGTGAACTGAATTCCACAAAATAATAGGCAACCTAAGGTAAAAGCACTGAACTAAATATAGTAGTTACCATGGTTAACTTGATACTGTCTTTCCATAATGGACTCTAATGAAAATAAAGAGCCATATTTATTTTGGGTCAGAGACAGTTTATTTTAAATGTGATTTCATTTACATTTATAAGCAGCTTTTCTTGACAGGAATTTCGATTAAGTTGCCTTCAGTTCTAAAACCTCTGTCACTTTCAAACTTAATGTGCTCTGTCCCCAACAGAACATACGAAAATATAATTTAAAGCACAGTTTTCACAGACACGGTACGATACATTCACTATACACAGTATAACAAAATATTCCCATCCTTACCTGTTTAGTAATACTGTCACAATGAGTAAGTAAATAGAAATTGGAATTTATCATTGAAAGAAACTTAACATGCACAATGACTAATTTATGACTGTTTAGCTATTGAACTACTGATCCAGCCTGCATTTTCTTGCACTAGAAGGAGCAAAGCTAAACAATAATTGCTGGCCTAAAATTTTTTGGTCAACTGTAGGTAGATAGAAAATAGCCAAGTAGGGCCTTCTTATGCACCAGCTAGTTGATTCTCCTGTCTGGATCACCCTTTTAAGTGTATAGGATAACACTGTATATTTAGGACCAGGACCACTCTTAAGAGAGCTGAGGAGGTTTTTCGTGGGCAGTGTCTTTATAAAACCTCTCATTATGAGGGATTCACAATGTATGAATATAGAAGCTGACCCATCTGTTTAATAGAATTTCATCTTTTCCAAATGTCTGAAAAATTGAGGAGGGACCCAGATTTCCAGCCACATGTAGACTTAACCATTAAATGGGAACATGAGGAGAAAGCTACAAGGAATTGTTTTGGTTTTTTTTTTTTTTTTTGTGGTACTAGGGATCAAACTTAGGACCTTGCGCCTGCCAGGCAGGTGCTTATTCCACTGAGCTATTTCCCCAGCCCTGGAGTTTGTTTTTAACCAGTGTGTACTGTGGGCAGTCAGCTTTCTCGAAGTGTTTTTTTATTGCATAATTAGGCAATTGGTAAACTCTTGTGTTAAGGAATAGCACTTGGGATTAAAGAACACTCAAGGCATGATGGTACTGTCGGTGAGAAGAACTTCAGGAATGGTCCAGGTGCGGGTCCCTCTGATGGGTCACATTAGTTACTCTTCTTTGACCACCTGCTGCAAGAAGCACTTAATTGTCAGTAAGGCTCATTTTCATATTTCGGCAATATGTTTTATAAAGCTAAACAGACATTCCCAATGTTTATGCAGACATCTACAGTGTGATGGGAAAAGTGCTTTAAAAGGAAGTCTCAGAACACAGTGAACATGAAAAAGAGGCAGTTAGGGCTTTAACAAAAGTGTTTCTCTTTGAAACGTTTAGAATTTTAATTCCGATTTGCAGCCCATGGATTTGTTAGGGCAGTGGCTGCAAGAATTGGCAACACTTAAACATGAAATTGTTGGCAATAGAGAACTACAAAGTGCTTTAAAACTCCGAGGATGAAGTTGCAACTAAATTTCACACACACAAAATTTGCACTGGTTTCCAGATTTCAGGGAAAAAGTATTTCACTAAGTTGTTATCTTGGTCCTCAAATAACAATATGTATAAATTGAATTCCTTACACCCAGCAGGCACTCAACAAATGTGTTAATGAGTGAACCAAACAATGTACAGAAATGCCACTTGTAACACTAAAATGATTGGTAAGTCAGATGGCAAGATTTTTAGCTTTTTAAAGGGCAAAAGGATTTGCAAGATAATATAAAACACAGAAAGCACACCTTTTATGCATGTTATTTAAATATGAAAATATTTTTAGCATATTAAACATTCTTTTTTATTTATATTTCCATTACCTAATGTCTTTCTACTCACAAATACTAACTCCATTATGTAAGGCATGGTAACCAGTTCAATAATGAAGGTATTATTTTGGTTTTGAACATAGGTGAGTCGATGTGTTGAAAACTTCAATCACATTACAATCTTGAAAAAACATCTCAGTGCCAGCCCCTCCTCCCCCCAATGAATACCACTGCAGTACAACTAAACAATACGCAACATGCCCTCCATTTTATTTTGTTTTGGGGGAAATGTGCTGAAGAACCTAGAGCTTTTTTTATTTAGCACCTTATATCAAAGAATGAAAATGGGTGTGATGATTACATGTGCAAATGTACAAAATCATTAACTCTACAAAGATACATCATTCCAAAATTACAGAAAAAATTTAAAGCATGCATTTAATTCTTTTTCTTTAAAGGGTTGCTGAATGCTTCCCCTGCAAAAAGGTGGCTGTTTTCAAAATCAGCAACTGCTGGTGAGGATTTCTTGGCACAGTTACGACCAGCATATTATTGCTGCATCTTCCTGATGATCTCAGCTGACACCGGGGGGTGGAAATTGATTGTGTGGTGCCGCAGGCCCTGAGCTGTCTTGTAACTCTTTCCACACCGACATTTGAATGGTTTGCGGACACGGATCTGTGTTCTGTGGCCATTCTTCGCGTGGTATTTTATGCCATTCACATTCTGTGGGGAAGACAAAATATTACCTATTAGGTGGAGTCACACCTGTCACACTCAGGAAAACCTCAGTACAGAGAATAAATTCCAGGTTGCAAAATGAGCTCTCTTCTGGATGGTGGCTGTTCAGAGAGAGTAGGCTTTGTGTAGACTGCAGTTCTTGTGACCCTATGAACAGCATGGTATTGTTAGCTGGAAGCTGTTAGAGACCACATCACATACACAGGTAACAAGCAAATTTCAAACCTGCTTCAGTCACTCTGAAAATGAAAGTACTGGTGTCTTGGAATTTTACATACAGTACAGATCTGGGCCCACGCCGTGTAAAGAAAAACAGGCACAGCCGCCTCTGCCTGGAGCTTTGTTTCTATGAACCACGTTTCCATTCTGAAGACAGTTAACAACAGTCCTGTAAAAATCCTCTGGATGACCAGTGAAATATCTTCCCAAAGAAAAAAGGTTACGGAAAATATTACATAACTTTTTGAGTTGGAAACTCAAATCTGTCTTGCTTGCAGACAACTAGTGTAATAAATAGTTCCATCCACACCAAAAATACCACCCCTAAGCAAAGGATATCCAACCCAGTATTCTGCTTTTTGTAGGATGCCCTGAATGAGCTGGAAATTGGGGACATTTTGCTGCTGGGTCACAGATAGCACAGTGTTGGCACTTAGTAGATGGCCAACTATTTTTTGTGAGTAAATTTGTTAGAACAGCTTCTCTCAGTACCTGACTCTGGTTTGGGAAGAGGCTTCAAGGGCTGCTATTAAAAATCATGAATACTGTATATTAGGCAGCTCTCCCCTTGCTGGACACTACCCAACACAACTGGAAAGGACAGCGCTTTCGCTTGGCTCACAGTCTGAGGTGGATTCAGCCCTGGTCAGCTGGTTCCAGGGCAGGTCCATTGTGGTGAAGGGCTTGGTGGGGCAAAGCTGCTTAGTTCGTGGCAGCTGCGGAGCAGAGCTGGGGAAGCGGCCAGAGGGACCAGGGTGGTAGCCAAGGCCATGGATACCTGACACCCAGACACACATTTCTTAATCCAACCTGGTGTACCAGGATTACGGGTCATAGTATTTTCCTCTTGGAGATTTGCAGTACATGCTAATACGTGGTAGAGAACCCTGCTTGACTGATGAATGGTGAAGAAGGCCACTAAGTAGCCACTAGATGAGAGATGTTCATAGTTGAGGCAGGACAAGTTGAAGGCAGGACAAAGAGCCTCTTCCCCGAACAATTGGCTCGGGACCTTCTGCACCTATACCTTGTCCTGATGGCATCAATCCTATTGCACAGTGAGGAAGCGCTCACCAGTCTTGCCAAGAGGCAGGTGGAAAATGGCTTGTTGGGGCAGGATGCGGGGGAGTAGTAGCAGTGGCAGAATCAGACCCGCTGGGATCTTAGGGTGGACGTCTGCTGGCCCTGCGCCTTTCTGCTGCCCCACAGCAGCACAGCCACGTGAAGGAAGAGGGTGCCTCAGGTATCTGGCTCCGTCCAGCCTTCCGATGGCTCCAGCCACATGGCTACAGTGACTGCATCCAGGCCAGGCCTGCTTAGCTGCACCAGTCAGTGCACAGCACTATATTTAAGCTGTGTGTTTAGGGAGGGAGAGAAAAATGAAAGCTTTATAACTATTAGAAAAAAGACTTGAAGTCCTATTATCCCAGCACTACGAAGGCTGAGGCATGAGGGTTGCCATGAGTTGAAGGCCAGCCTTGGCTACATAGTGAATTCAAGGCTAACCTGAACTATGTAGTGGGACCCTGTCTAAAACAATAACAACAAGAACAAAAAGAATTCCAAATTTAACATTGTAGAAAGTCATCTGCTGGCTCAAAAAGGCTAGAAATGAGCATCTGCCTGCTTGTTGATACCCTATTAGCTCAGTTAATATTCACTGAGCAACCAATAGTATCCTTCTCTATGGTGGAAGGGTTACTAGACATTTCATGTCTTTGGTTTCAAGGAACTTGCTGCAAGATGGATCATTAAGAATCCAGCTACCTCTGTGCCCTGTACCACTCACATCTTGTCACATTAGAAACCAAGATAAAAAGCACAGCGACTGGGACAGCATCAGGGCTTGGGGAACTCCATCCAGGCCTGCCCTGTATAATGAGTTAGGTCAGGGATGGTACAAAACCCAAGCTTTCAAAAGCTAGTCCCAGAGAAACCAGACCCAGAGTTCACAAGGAGTCAGACCAGCCTGAGGCAGGGTGACTAGCAGGCTCTGTGGCCTGAGATGTGTTGTATGCGTGGATGTGAGGCCGTGAGGAAAACACAGCAACCCAATACCCCAGCTTCACTAGTCTAAAAAATTAGGAAGCCAGCTACATACTTGGAAATATGTGTGATTCCGGAGTCCGCCAAAGACTCTACCTTTCTCTTTGTTACTGCTTTATTTAACATGTTCACAAGGGTCGGCGCTTCTCCAAGGCCAAACCAGACTGTCGTATGCGGGCACTGGGAAGAAAAAGAGATCTGAAGAGAGTCAGGCGGTTACTGCCTCATTCCTGAAGTGAGTTTGAACTTTTAAAAATACAACTGGCAGGCAACTTGAAAATGAAATGCTCAAAGCCGCTAGTCTTTCAAAAGAAGAATATTAAGCTTTAAAAGTAAGGAAGGTTGCTAATATGTATTAGGAACTTATGCTGGGTACAACATGTCAGGGGACTGAACCTTTCATTTTAAGTGAGGAAAGGACACTGAAGGGCAGTGACTTAAGCTCACACAACTTAAGTGCTAGAATTGGAACGCGGCCTCAGAGATGGCCAACTCTGTAGTCTACATTTCCTTACACAGCCTCCTCAAGTGCTGGATAGTCAGCAGAATGAGCAGCTGATGGTCTCTGAGACATCTTAGCGGCTGCACATGGGGTCCCTGGGAAGGGAGGAGGCATGGATCCCAGTGGGGCGCTGCCGTCGGGGCAGGCGTATGCAAGCAGAGGAGGGGCAAGAGGACGCGCACAGGCTCCACCACCAGGAACAACCCGTCTCTGCTCTGGAACTGAGCCAGGCAGTATACAACACAGTACCAATTTGGAGGCTCTTCCAAAAATTCCACTTCGAGTCCCAGAATCAGGTAAAACATACAACGAAAGTTTAAAAAAAAAAAAAAAAAGACCCACATTGCCAAGAATGCTGGAATAAGTATGTTCAGAGCCAGAGTGAGCACCCTGAGCAGGATTAATGGCCATGTGCCTTTTACTGCAGTACATTTTTTAACATTTCACAGTTTTTGATCACTGTGTATATATGAAACATACACTTTAATAAAATTCTGTTTGCTTTTCTCTTGTTAACCCCTGTTTTGTGACAAGGATTTGTTATAACCAAGAGCTTATAAGGGTTGCAGAGAAAGTACTTTTTCTCCTCCCAAGGGAGGAAGGGGGTGTCCTCAGCAAAGGAATGAACTTGGGCCGACACAGAAGCGTGGGCCTCCTGCCGACCTGCTCCGGCTCTCCCCAAGTGTGAAGCTGGCAGTCAGCACCTCAGCTTCTTTCTGCTGTGTCACTACCAGTGGAATGAGGAAAACAGCTGATTCCAAGTCAATGCTGAAAAGACTGAATGGCCAGAGACTCCTTGCTCCCCAGAGCAGGGAATAAGAAAGTGATGGCAGGTGCGTTAGTGCACACCGGGAAGCCCAGCGGCTCCGGAGGCTCAGGCAAGAGGGTACCACTGGCTAACAACAGGAGACTGTCTCAGAACGTACGCGCTGAGGCCGTAGCTCAGTGGCGCAGTGCTTGTCTAGCGTGGGCAAGGCACTAGGTTTGACCCCCAACCCACAGGAGTCGGCTGTGGGAATAAACAAGACGGTGGCTCCTCTGGATGCTGCCTGCCTCCACAGCATCCCCCTTGTCGCCAGCCCTCACCTACGCCAAAGGCAACAATCACGCGGACAGTCAGACAAAATAATGAACACTTAGGTTAGAGGACAGCGCAATCCTACAGCCAGCAGCTACCCAGGAAGCTTCCGCAGGGAAGCTCCGGTGGGGGTTACCCTGATGCTCACCTCAGGTGTGTGGTGAGGACGGTGGCGTGTCTGCTCTCGGGCCCTGAACGGTAGCACCACTTGGCATTCTGGCCCCGAAAGACGCCCACACTTCCCTCGTGAGACTCAGGATCACTAATTGCCACCCAGGTCATCCTCAGTTACCTAAGCCAGCAGCCTGCCAGGCTGGAGGTTCACCACACTCTTGGCCTTAAAGGGACAGCGACCGCTCAAGCCTCCATCCACCCAGACACAGACAACTGGAAGACGAAATCGCTAAAATCCCAAGAAAAGCACAAGCAAAGAATAACATGGTAAGACAACGGAAGTGGCTAGGGAAAGGGAGGGAGAGCAGGGCAGAGAGCGCGGCTCTCCTACACTGCAGGCTGGGGCCTCTAATCCCTCAGGTCAGTCCATTCCTGCCTCCCTCTCCTAACAGCGCTGGCGTGCAAGACCTCACTCAACCGGCTCTGGGCTGGAGAGAAGGCAGGACATGACAGGAGCGAGGAGGATGGTCGGTCCCCCGGAGAGCGCAGGCATCAGAGCAGCAGATACAACCAGCCCTGTTCTTTGCACCGCGAAACACGAAAGGGGAGATCCGCAGGGCAGAGCTGCACCCCGAAGGTGCCTGTTTAGCCCTGCCCTGGGCATCTTGCATCTCAAGGTAACTGTTCTCGGCCACCCCATGCCTTCCCACACAGGCAGGTGCTGGCCTGCACCCCGCAGCCTTCAGGGGCTGGCGGGATTTGCTCATCTGCATCCTGGGGTTTGTGTCTGAGCTTAAACAGAGAGCATCTGGACTTTGCCCAGTAAAATCCACCAGTGCAGAGTGAGAGTGTGAGCCCCTGTGTGTGTGTGTGTGTGTGTGTGTGTGTGTGTGTGTGTCTCCACCCGTGGCAGGGATAAAAGGTACTGAAATCAATTTGTTTAATTGTTCAGAGACACATATTTAAGGACAAATGTCAGAAGTGCTCATGCTGTCACATATTTTTCAAACTGTTTTAAAAGTGGCAGAGCCATTGGTAAGTGCGTGTTACCCACTGTACCAGGTACATTCTGAAGTTTTTATACTTCTATTTCACAACTAGCTTTTCAAAAGCTAGTAACACCTTTCAGGAAAAGTGTGCAATTTTTAAAAATGCCCTCTGGACCCACATTTGAACACTGTGGGTGTTTCTCTTCCTTACAGCTTTGTCTCTAGGATTTTAGTTACCAGAACACTTAGTCCACGGATGGCCCACCACACCTCGAGTCAGGCCTGCGGGCACACGGTGCAAAGAGTGAGGGCTGAAGCTAAAGTCCATGGCTTGGGGCAGGGATCAAAGCCTTCCCCCCACATCCCCCAAGCCAGTAGGGGGAAGGAAGCTAGGCCGGCCCCAGCTGGAAAGGAAAAGTCTGGCACATTTTCTAGGAGGGCTCTAGGAAAAGCCGAAAAACTGTCTGTGGCTTTCGTGACTTCAAAGTGGTCTTCTGTGTGCCACCTGGAGAGCCACCCGCTGGGGGAGGCTTTTGGCAAATAGAGGCCGACACATTCGATAACCTGTTTCTGTGGAGCTGGGGTGGAGCCCAGCGCTGCCTGCATGCTAACGCGAAGCAGAGGCTCTACCTTAAGGCCTTACCTCCAGGCCTTGCACATGACATGGATTTGAAGAGTGTCAAAGACGGTCTTTGACATGGTCTTACAAGGTCTCAGACTGGCTCCTGCACAGGCAACAGCACGGAATTCTTCAAGCTCAGCAGCTTTCCGCCGAGGGCAGCCTGCGGGTACAGGCGGCGAAGGCTCCGGGCCCAGATGCAGGAGAGGATGCATCTGCGCCGCAGCCATGCACTCTTGACAGAGGAGGAAGGAGCGGCTGCCTTACAGGTTTGTCCTTTTACCGGGCAGTTCTGCTGGGTCAGGGCACCTCTTTTACCTTGTATCTCTTTTTACATCCAGGAACCGGGCAGGCAAAAGGCTTCTCGTCCCCTCCATTCATGCACATGGAGCTGAGGATGGCTTCGGAGCTGATGGCGCTCTCTGTGGTCCAGGACTCGTCGCTGTCCGACTCCTCGTAGTCCACCTCCTCCTCGTCGTACTCGCTGCCTGTGGGAGCAGGGGAGAAAAGCACAAGGACTGTCAGAAGCGGGCTTCTCCCCTCAGGTCCATGCCGTCGGCCCCGGGTCATGACAGCCACACCGCCTTTGGAGGGCATGCCGGGCCCACAGGGACTGCACTTGGTCCCTGGGACCACCCTGCTAACAGTGTCCCAGGGTTCCATGGCCAGGAAGGGGCTGAGCAAGAACTTCAGCTTGATTCCGTGATGGCCGGTCTCTGGCTGCAAGGTGCTGGGAAGGCCCTGAGGCCCCACAGAAATAACCAGCAATGTAGCGAGCCAGCGAGAGCCTGTCTAGGTAAGGAAAAGGAGGAGATGGTGCTTGGGGGGCAAAGGCCCCAGTTCAGTCCCTAGTACTGCAGGAAAGCAAAGAACCCCAGAAACAAAAGCCGCAGCACTGGCAGACATTACACAAACACAAGCTGGCGCCCGACATCCCAAGGGGCAGAGTTCTGTTCCTGAAGTGTCACACGCTCCTGGCTGAATAAACGCAAAGAGCACTCGGGAGGGAGTTACATTTTGTACTTTTTCAATTTCAAAACTCTTGTGTGCAGATTTGACCTGACTATGAGGGTTTTTGGAGCTGAAAGGGGGTGACTTAAACGGGGGAGGGGGGACACAACAAATCATAGCAGTTTAGAGATTAGGCTGCGGCTGCAGAATGCAGGGCTGGCTCCTGGAAGACAAAGCCATTCCCTACATCCCTCTCACCCTCCTTTGAGCTCTACGCGTTTCCTGGCACACAGGAAGAGGGCGTCTTCTTACAGTCCTTCAAGTGAAGGGCGCTGCTAAGAATTAAGTCTGCCGACTTCTGTCCAGGACAGCCGGGGTGGAGGGCCACTCAACAAGCAGCCGCTTTCTGCTCGGTTTTAATGAGGCCCAAAGCCATTTATTTTGTGCTTTTGCACAATACAACCCTGAAGGACATAATTCTACAGATCATAAACAGTGTAAAATAATATGTTGACAAGTCCTAATGCATTTACAAGTCCCGTGGAATAAATAGGAATTATAGCACAACATTAATAAGAATTATATGGTAGCAATTACAGTTGTGAAATTCATCCCCCAGGTGTGAGGCTAAATTGCACCAGGGGCCTGCCTGGGTGCTTCACGGCTCACTCTGCTACATCAATTATTTCAACACCAAATATTGGCACTTTTATTGGGTTTCATTTTAATAGGCATTAATAAGATTGTTTGAAGAGCACTTGAGCCAGGAACATGGATGTGGGCCACTGAGACGAAAAGTTGAAAGGGTCCAGGAAGGAAGGAAGGGACCTCATGTTTATTGAGTGCCTATTGTATTTCAGCCATGTTATACACATTATCTCATTTAATCCCCCAGTAACGCCAACAGGCAGGGGTTACTGGCATTTACACACAGAGGAAACTGAGCACAACGCCTAGCCAGGTTAACGCTTTCGTAGTCTCACTTAGCCGTTAAGGGTGTCACTTTTCCCCCGTTGCTTCCCTGTCCCTTATGCTGGCACCCCTTAAGGCTCCTCTGAGGTCCCTCAACTTCCTCCACCTTGCTGGTTCTTCACCATTTACCACCCTTGACTTTTACAAAGTCTGCAAGAAACTCTGGGGGGCAAAGCATTGCAGAAAGAACATTTGGTAAAACTGAGGCTTTGGAATGAACTGTGGGTTTCAGCCAACCCTACTATCCTAGACTAGAGCCCCAGAGGAGAGCCAGCCTGGAGGCGCGGGTGGGAAGGCACAGGCGCTGCCGGCACGGCTCTCGGAGCGGGTCTCTGAGGCTGTCCACACAAGGTGTTGTTCAAGGCATTTCACTATGAAACAAGTGCCACATGCTGGTGTCCTTTAAATTGCTCGTTAGAAAACTATAAATGCTATTTCTCAAAGCTCTTCCAGCGGGACTTCAGAAGTCAGAAGGACTAATTTGCCCATCTGATTGGGCTAATTTGTTAACCCCAACACCAAGAAGGGCCAGCATTTACAGCTGGGGGTGGGGACGGGAACCATTGTGCAAGCAGCGCTTAATGAAGCCCAGAGCAGATGAAACTTCAAAACTCGCAATCAAAAAGGACAGATCACGGGGCTGGAGCTGCAGACACAGTCACCTGGGCACCACATGGCCTCCAGCTCCAAGCAGGGTGATGCTGAGGGTCAAGGGCACCGCAAAGCAGGCGCTGCCCCAGCCTCCGCACCGCAGGGTCTGGGGAACCTGGGAGGAGCTCAGGACGGCCCGGGTTAGGCGTCTGCCCTAGAACAAAGATAGCAGCCTCAGACCTAGGTTCCAGGATTGGCTTTTGAAGGCCCAGGGTCAGAATACTTGGCTTTTATTTTCTCTTGCATGAAACGGGCGCGCATTTCTCCTCGGAACCTAATTTAAAGGTGAGAACCGATGTCTGTGGAACACCTGGCACAGGGAGCGCGCCATGTGGTGAGCGCTCCAGAGTAAGAAAGTCTCTTCTGTGATGGCACAGACTACAAAGAACATAATTTTAGAAAAGTCTCTTTGAAACTAAATAAAAATAGCTCTGAAACGGTTAGGAATCCCTGACAAATTGTAGGAGGACTTCCCGCACAGTCGGCCAGTCCACTGTGGCTGAACACAGGGGGACAAAGGACGTCCCCACCTGTCTTCCGTGAGGCCACGGAGACCAGCCTGGTGCCTGCACTGGCAGGCCGTGTGAGCCCAGGCAAGTGACTGAGCTTTGGACCCCGCCTCTGGGAAGTAGACTCATAGTACTCGCCCATTAAGGCTACCGGAAAGAATTACTGGGCTTCTGATTTCCGAAGTGCCTAGACCAATGCCTGGCAGAGGCATTAAAGGAACATTTGGTAAAAAAAAATACACAAACCACCAGCTGAGCAGTCAGGTCACCCGCTGCTCCGTCTCCCGGGAGCACAGCCCAGGAGAAAATATGGGGCGTCTCCCTTACAGTCCCGCTGTACCCCAAATGCGACCTTCTCGTCACACAGAGCAGCCAATGGCCGTTTCCCCTGCCGGTAGCCAGAGGGCCACACGCGCGCCTCCCACGCCACCGCACTCGGGTGCTGCTGTGCACGCAGCCCGCTCCGGGTCCTGCCCCCAGCGTCGGCCGCGGGCCACAGGTAGATGGGCCAGGGCCCTACGCACACAGCTCTAGAAAGAGCTGACCTCGAGCTGGTCACGCGCGGAGCTGCAGAAACGCTCTGTCAGGTTCCCTCCTTTGCTTCAAGCTCCTCAGGTCTTTCCAGGGGAGAAAAATCTGCCTCGCTCATCCGCAGCTTCTGCCTCAGCCACCGTCTTCCTTCAGGGGCGGGCTGCCCTTCCCAGGGGACCGCGCCCCCAGAGCCGGCCACGGGCTCCCCACTGTCTCCTTCGCTCCAGCCAGTGCACGCCATGAGACTGTCCGAAAAGGAGCGTGGGAGAGTGATTCTAAGATAAATGCCACGCGCGCGCACCCGTCTAGACCACCAAGGCAAAGAGAACAGTGTGAGCACCTCGTCTTACTCTATGTATGCATCACCTTAATCGTATTTCACAGTACAAAGATTCAGTGTTTCTTTCCTAGACCTTGCCTTAGGCCCACCGCCCAGGCCAGCGACAGGGCCAAGGGGGCCGCCTCATGGTCAGTTTGAGGCACCACGGTCAGTTTAAGGGTTAGAAGGAGGCCGGCGGAGGCCGCCAGGCTACTGAGCCAAGCATTCATTTGTATTGGGGTGGTGATTTCCACGGATGCTCTGCTAAGTTCCATGTCTCTGAGCGCCTGGCCCAGCGGTGATCTGCTGGCGTTCAGTACACGAATGGGCCAACGCGACGATGTTAGGAGGTGTGTACGGTGCGCCGCCACAATGCCTGCTTTTTCATTTGGATTCCTGTGCTTTAAGCTATTTGCTCCTTAAATTCCTACACTTGCCTATAAATTAACCCTACCTGTGCTTTTTTGTTTAAAAAAACAAACAAACTTGTAGCTTCCCAAGAATGAGCAAAGTTTGCGTTACACAAGTGTCTATGGAAACAGGCCTTGAGAGCTGCCTTTGCCCTTAGATGCGGGGTGCCCCTGTGAAGCTGGCGGAGGGAAGCGCGCTTCCAGCCAGGGGCCTGTGTCTCCGGTTCACAGAGGGCAGGGCCGGCGGCGTGCGCAGGTCACTTGCTGGAAACAGGCCAGGCTGAGGCCGGAACTCGGGTCTTCAGTTCCGCATCCTTCGGTGCATTTTCAGGCTGGCTGTACCTGTGCGAGGGGGATGGAGATGTGCAGAGAGCTCTGGGGATGCACTGCGGACAGGAAACACACCCTTGGGGGTCACGCAAGCCCACCCTCGGCCTGCGCGCAGGAGCTGTGGGAAGTGCCTCGTGATACCAGGACCTGGTCACGCTGGGAGCTGCCTCCGCGGAGAATGCAGCCCAGCCGGATCTTGGTAAGTTGCTTAGGCTGGGTTCAAACCTGTGATCCTCCCGTCTCAACCTCCCACGTGCTGGCATGACAGGTGTGTGCACTGGCAGTTATTTTTTGTCCGAATCATAGTTTTTTTTTTTTTTTTTTGCGGTACTGGGGATCGAACTCAGGACCCTGCACTTGCTAGGCAAGCGCTTATTACACTGAGCTATATCCCCAGCCCAAGGCAGTTATTTTTTAAAGACTTCTCTTTGTCTTACACAAGAGTAATCAATTTTATAATGACATGCAGTAACGCTGAGAGTTTCTACAAGAAAATGCCATGCCCCGCCCCTGGGCACAGCGCGCTTTGGGAGCAACAGTCACTCGGCTTTCTCGGCTGTGCTTTCCACCTCCATCGCCCCAGTTTCACAGTCCCTGCGGCGGGGGCCTGAAGTGGGCGCCCTGGCAGCTGACAACGCCCGTGTGTAGCCCCAGTGTTCGCTTCCGTTTGGAAAATGAATAAAATCAGCAGACAGGACTCTGATAAGACAATTATGTTCTGCAGGACAACGGAGAAACTTCCACTGGCTGCTGGCGAGGCAGGTGAAAAATCAGCAATTTTTGTGAATTGTTTGAGAACACCGAGTTGGCCTGGAAACCCTGCACGCACGCACGCACGTACGCATGCACGCACGCACACGTACCGCGCGCGGCTGCGCATCCAAGGGGACCAAGCCCACTTCTGCCGTTTCTGTTGTTCATGTCCACTGGCCGGGGCACAACTTTCCATCTGAACCCTCTGCCCTCGCTCCCCTCCGCCCACGCGCCGCTCTGCGCGGCCCTAGACATCTCCAGACGGCTCAACACAGTGCGTTCTCATTCGCCGCAGTCCTAAACACGACAATGACTACAGATAAAAATAAATCAACCTTTTCCAGAACCCAATATGCCAGATTTCCCTTATAATGCACATCATTAATATTCATGCAAAAGTGATAACTGCAGTGACAGCAAATTAAAACGTGTGGGGTGTCAAACTCTGACAAATACATTAACAAAGTTGCCTTTGTGCCTTATAGATTTATCATTATAAATTAGCTTTTTAGTTCTGACCCAATTTATTGGAGCTGAAGCAACCATCGTGTAAATGAATTGGCAATGCGTGATTATTTGAAAGACACATTTTATGGCTGGGGGGGCCACACACCATGCTTGGAAAATCCTTCCCTTCCTTTTTCCTGGAGCTTAAGCTCATTCTTGGAATACTGTTCTCCTCCATTTCCTTACTGATGGAGTTGATCCTGGTTCTCCAAGTTAGGAGTATCTCCACAGGACTTTATGCTTTCGAATGGTCGCAGGATCCTATATTGCTCTCCTTAGTATTGGGAAACTGTTCACCATTATCTTTAATTGGGTCACAGTGCCCAGGCAGTGTCTGCACATATGGAGCCAATGGTCATGTGTTTGTTGGATGAACGAATGAGTGAATACTGTCAGAGTTGGAAGGGGACCCAAGCTCACACAGCCTCCATGCTTGGGCTCGCACCCACAATCTTTGTAAAAAAAAATTTCACTGGGCATGGTGGCATATGTTTGTAATCCCAGATACCTGGAAGGCTGAGGCATTAGGATCACTGCGAATTTGAGGCCAGCCTGCACTACATAGTGAGACCCTGTCTTAAAAAACCAAAAAATAAAAAAATTTAAAGTAGGACTGAAGATACTTTTGGTTAAAACTCTACAGTAGGTTCCATGGCAAGAAACAGCCTATGCCTTACTTCTTGGCCTCTGTGCCACAGCTGCCCAGATCTTCAATGTTTGAAGGGCAGTTCTCTTAAATAAAACTTAAGAACTATTTGTACCTAGTTTAATGCTAAATGTGTATATTCTTGAATCTATTTGACAAATTTGTGACTATTCAGATGCTACTTTTAAATATATGAATGCTCTTACACATTTAAGCACTGAATAACAATCATTCTAAGGATTTCAACAAAGTTATGCCGATTTTACTACTGTAGAAGTTACCCTTTGTCTTGGTTATTCTTCTCTCATTGCTGGGACAAAATACCTGACACCCAAAATTAAGAAAGGAGAGGTTTATTTAGCTTCCTCTTTGTGGAGGTTTCATCCATACTCGGCTGGCTCCTAGGCAGGGTGGCACAGGGCAGGGGGTAACAGTTCATGGCAGCAGAAGACAGCAAAAGCAACGTGAGCACAAGGGGAGGAGAAGAGACAAACAGCCTCTTTCCCTTCCATTATATGCAAACTACCCGCTCCAGGGCAGGTGCAGCACTCACATCCATAATCCCAGCACTGGAGCGTGAATCAGTCATGAACTCTAGAAGGCGCCCCATGACTGCATGAGGCTTTGGGGGGATGTCCAGACACAAACCATAACACCCTCTATTTTAAAAACAAATGATCACTTCAACTACGAAACCCATACTGATTACACATGTTGGTTCTCAGTCTCAGGCGTAGGTTTCCATGACCCCTGTCCTTAGTGTCGCCGTTCCCGGGGCTCCCTGAGTTGGACGCGACTGCAAAGCGAGCTGAGGTGGGCACAGCTGGCAGCAAGCAGAGGCCCTTCACTATGGCCTGACTGATACTGGTCAGAGACCATGGGACGGGGCCCTTACACTTCCTGAGCCGGACGCCTGCAGTGCTGTCATGGTTTGCTCGCTCTCCACACAGGGCTGTCACAGCCATTTTTCCTCCCGAGTAAAGTGGTAACTGGAGAGGCCTCTTCCTGGGGCGAGGTGGCCTTCAGCGCTGCCGCAGCCCCGCAAGGCTCAGAGCTGGCCGCTCCTGCCTGGCCCTGTCCCGATTCCTGCTCTCCGGGGAACAGCCCGCATCAGCACGGCGTGGCTTGGGGGAGCCCTGCAGGTGGCCTCCTGTGCCCTCTCATTTGTACACAGAGGGCATCACTGGATTTCACGAAGCTTACGAAGACAGGAATCCTGGCCCTCTGCTCCCGGCACTGACCTCTCCCGAGTCTTTGACCCACTATTTACCTTCCGCTCCTAAAGAATACGGCTCTGCTGCTGTTTTTATGGTTGTTGTTGTCTGTCTTGTAGCACGAGGGACTGAACCCAGGGGTGCTCTCCCAATGGGCTACACCCCCTGCCCTGTTTATGTTTTGAGACCAGGCCTTCTTAAGTGGCTCTGGCTGGGCTCCAATCTGCAATCCTCCTGCCTCAGGCTCCCAGGTAGCTGGGGTTACAGGCTTGGGGCATCTACTGCTGTTTTTTGATGTTTGGTTCTGGATCTCTAATGTTTTCTACGATGCGAGATAGGAATTTCACTCTTTCACATCGCCCAACCCTCCTCCTGCAATCCTCCCCTCCTGCTAGAGCTGCGTCACAGCATGTGGTGTCCTTAGCATTCAACGTCTGCATCATCCTCATCACCATCATCATCATGATTGTCTGAGACCAGATTTCGACACACAGCCCAGGCTGGCCTCAGACTCTTAGTGACCCTCCTGCCTCAGCCTCCTGAGGGCTGGGGTCGCAGGAGTGTGCCGCCGCCTCCAGCTCTATTTCTATTTTTCCTGGCGTTATGGACACCTATGGCCTGTGCTGTTGCCTCTCATCGTCATCTTCCTCCTCCTCATTCTGTTACACGAGCCACAGACACTTGCTTGCATTTATTATATGCCATGCAGTTCGAATCACCAAATACCCATTCATTGATCTAAACCTCAGAACAACTATGAGATGGGTACTGGGATTCGCTTCACTTTACACCAAATGGAGGCCCAGAGTGGCAGGGACTTGCTTAAGGTCACAAAGGTCCTCTGTGGCAGACCAAGGGCGGGGCCGCCACCTGGCTGCAGAGCCTTGTCCCTAACCGGTGCACAGTCCTGCCTCCTTGAGTTCACCCAGCTCTCCAAGGAAGTGCCCAGCTCCTCCTCAGGTGTTCAGACCCACCCGGCGCCCACTACCCCCCTGCCTTGCTCCTCTCCCCTCTCCCTGCTCCGTGTCTGCCCCTTGCAGGACAGGCTCCTGGCAGGCATCCTCCACACGTGCTTGCGTCTCCTCTCCTAAGGTTTCATGTCTTCCTTTTGTCCAACACGAGAGGAAAACTGAAGCCGGGGCCGCCGCGCCCCGCACGCTTGCCTGGCAGTCCGGAGCTGCAGGGAGGGCAGCGCCCTTCCCCCTGGCTGGGTCTGGGTTCTCTGTCTGGCTTCTGGAGGCTGCTAGGAGTCAGAGGCCACACAACACTTGACAGCAGGGAGACGCAGCAGCTTCTTTTCTCTCCCGTCCTCCCGGAGCCATGCTTTTATAGCTGCGCTGGGGACTTGCTTCCTGAGGACTCACTTGCTGGGGACTCGTGCTCTGGGCACTGACGAGGGTCCAGTGAAGACACAGGAGTCAGACATGTGGGCTGCAGGTTCTGCCTCTGAATGGCGACGCTGGAGTCCTACTCCCTGCCACCCGTCTGTGTCAGTTTTTGGCAAGAAGTAAACATCATCAGTTCCTGAAAGGCTTGGCCGTTGTCCCCTCGGCTTGTCCACAGACTAAGGGAGAGCAGCGGCTGAAGGTTGAGGACACTCGCCCATAGGCACCGATCTATAACAGAGCAGGGGCTCATGTGCAGCGCTAAGGCTCCTGGCCACTGGATGCGACTGTCCTCACCTAAGGGCTAAGGCTGCACCAAAGAGGCCAGTACTTCTCTCTTTCCTCCTTCATCGGGAGGTGCAAGGATGTCAGCTTATGTCCATGGTCCAAGGGACTTAATCTAAAGTCAAGATCAAGACTCAACATTTTCTAGAAAGTAGAAATTCAGATTTTAAAGAAACTGCACGAATAGTAAGAAAACCTGTAGCAGATAGGCCTGCTCTCAAAAAAGCTGAAAAGAATCAACACACAGAAAAAACCAGGGCCTTTCTTGCGCCCTTCCCTCCTGTGCTTCTGGAACTGCAGACCGCAGAGCAGACTCTCCAGTCCTCTCCGCTGTCTGCAGGAGGCTGTGGTGGCCTGTGAACAGTGAGGCTCATCACCGAGGCCCTGGTGGCGGGCCTCTCACGGCAGGGCCCCACCCCACGCACTTCTCTTGGTGTCTGATTTCCCAGCCCTCCATTGGAGTCAGAGAAAAAAATTTCCCAAGACCCACAAGAGCGTATTATCTCTTGTTTTATATAGTTTCATGTTCCATATGTATACAAAACCTTACTTTTAGGAAAAGAAGAAAAGGAACATTGAGAAATGAAAATGTCTGTCCAGGACGGCAGAGATCGCAGATACCCCCCACCCCATGCAGTGCCCCAGTGTAAAGTCCCACCGTGTCCCTGCTGGAGAGATCAACATGGCCCAATTCTCCTCTGCTTTCTAACTGCGCTAAGTTAGATTTACTATCAGGCTTCCTAGAGCAGGCCACTCATAGGACCTACTTCTGCACAGAGCCCAGGGCAGCATTTTCAAGATGCAGGAGTGGGTCCTGACATCCATTTAGTGGGGTGTGCCTGGCATTTGAAAGGAAGAATGAGAGGGCGGGATAGAATAGGAAATATCAGAGTATAAGTAAGAGGTGCTGGGGAAGTGTCTTTTTCAGGTGTCTCTCTCTCTGTGCGTGCGCATGTGTGTGCGTCTGTGCATGTGTGTGACGTTTACTGTGTCTCAATGTAAAACACCATTCTTACATTATGAAATGTGAAAGCTTTTTTGACCATCAGCATTTCAGCTTACAGAACTTTCTAAAGGCACAGCATCTCATCCAGAAAAATACTTCCAAACAGCATTTAAATACTGGTGATCCACAGGCTAAGAGAGAAAGAGGGCAGGCTTGGGTGAAGGGGTGTGGCAAGAGCTGCCCTCATCCCCTGCCCTGCCCGTAAGCTGCAGCCTGCTGGGCGGGCGCGGTGCTGCCGAGCTGGCTTCGGCAGACAGGTGTACGTAACAGGTGGAACAGATGGAGAAAGAAGTTCTCACTGATTTGGTATCCTTTGGGGCCCAAGTCATGCTGTGTGTGAATATCCTCAACCATCTCTGTCTTCTAAGTGGTGAATCAGTTCTAGGGAGTGGACATGGTCACCCAGAGCTGTTGTGTTGAATGAAGGGTGACCCCATCTGTCATCAGGTCACTGAGCAGTTCTTCATCTTGGGTGAGGCATGGCCGGTGCCCATGAGGGGGGAGTGGGCTTCTTGGAGCCGGTGCCCAGGGTCAGACCCACAGAGCTGCAGCTGCCCAGATGGCAAAAGAGCCACAGCCGCAGCAGCTGGTGACCATGCCCATTCCCTAGAACTGAGGAGGCCTGGGTGGGCACCAAGGTGGCTGGCTGGTCCTCTGCTCACAGGGAAGTTCCACAGCAAGGCCTCGTTCCTGCATCCCAGAGCCTGGCATAGTGCCTGGCCTGAGCAGGCTCTCAGCTCATCTTTGCAGAGTGAGGGAGAGCCTGGCACAGCCTGCAGGCCCAGGAGGGACACTGTGCTCTTATATGGTGCATGCAGCTATTTGTATGCAATATATATTAATCATGCTTATTTAATAGGTACTACAATTCTATACTTTGTTATGATTACACCAAAGGAACTATGTTGATAGTATTAGGAATCTCACTTTGCCAAGGTGTGTGCGTGTTCACGCACACATACTCTGTCTCTCTGTCTCTGTCTGTCTGTCTGTCTGTCTGTCTCTCTCTCTCTCTCACACACACACACACACACACACACCAGCTTTGTCCTCCCATGAAACCTGGTTAGCACAACTGCGAAAGTCAAACCAAACTGTTTTTTGGCACAAGGGCCGTGAAAGGAAGGAGTAACTTGGCTAAGTGCTTGGGGATGAAGCACGTGTTTAGCACACACAAGAACCTGGTTCCATCCCCTGCACCAAAAAAGTGTGTAGGGGGGCCGTGAAATGCAGATGGTCAAAAAGGCTTTCGCATTTCATAAGAATGGAGTTTTACATTGAGACACAGTAAATGTCATGAGGAAGAGAAAGAAGGAAATAAATAATGAACAGCCAAGAAATAATCTGGTTAGAAGTATTTGCCTAAAGTGAACGGAATAAAATAATATAGTTTACAATTCTAATATAGTAGATTAAGATACAGGTTTTTAATGCTATTGGGAAATATGATGCCACTTTAGGGTTTTATTGCCCAACATATTTTCATGAGTTCATTCACAGTAGAGCCTGGGGATGAACGAGTCAGGCCAGGAGGGTGCAGTGCAGGGGCCAGACGCCCACCAAGTTAGTGACCGCACTGAAGAGGCATGTGAGGTGGGCTGGCTTGTGCAGTAGGAGAGCACCCACCTCAAATGAAGCAAGACTGAGCTCAATGCAAGCAGAGCACGCACTGTCTTTGTTGAGATCTGTCTTTTCTCAGCAGTGTGACGCACTTGTGGGGGGCTTATTACAGTGTGGTGTTTCCCTTCCTAACCATGGGACAAAATGTGCTATGTTACGGAAGGCTCAGGCAGGGTGGGTATTCTTACGCCAAGGAAAGCTCAGCTCGAAAAGAGGCCTGGGAAGGGGAGGGTGCTGGATACCAAGTGACCCACGATGAAAAATAATTAGGCTCTGCCACCAAGAGCCAGCCTCTACCACATCAGAGTCACTGTCTGTTCCCAGACACAGCATATCACACGAAATGCGCTCAACAGAAAATAACCTGCTTCCCCAAGGAATAATGTGAGAGTCACTGAAAGTTCATGAGGATCTCAGAGATCACCCAATAAAAGCCTAGTTTCACACTTTGTCCCATGTGCAAACTGCAGCCTGTGCCACACAAAAACAAGTTTTATGAGAGTACTTCTGATTTTTAAGAAGGCTGTTTGGCTTCATAACCGGCAGCTTCCTAAAAGCAGCAGCACTGTCGTTTTTACATACCGCACATAGCAGGCAGGCTTCGTAATCATCAGGACCGCCTTTAAATCTGCTCAGACGTTATGTGGGTGACAAACTGAGAAAAAGTGATTGGGAGAAATTGCAACGGCAAGAATTTCTCACTCGGAGATGCTGTGAGCCTGTTATAAAAATGAGTCCGACTGCCCTCCAGGCCCGGCCGTGCAGGCCAAGCAGGGGCCCACGCGCCGCCCACACGCAGTGCTCTTCACCTCGCACCCCCCCCCACACGGGCTGCGGCAGGCTTCTTTCCACGAGTGCCCAGGGACCCTGGTGGCGCTTTTGCTTGCATTTTTAGCTCTCTGGCCGATCTCACAAGGCCGTAAGAGGCTACAGTGGGGCCGGCAGCCTGCTGTCCAGTGCTGGCTCCTCGGCGATGGGCTTGGCAGTCCCGAGCAGCTCACTTCGTCTCTCTTTGCCACTTTCCTCTCTTGCTACAGATGCCGCAGCCCCCTCCGTGAGCCCACGTCTAGCTGCTCAGACTGGGGCCCTACGCAGCCAGCGCCAGCGCCACCTCTCAGCGTGAGCCCTGTGAGCAGACTGCTGCCTTCTCAAGCTGGAGCCTCAGGCGGGGTGACGGAAGCTACCTGAAGGCTTTTTCAAGATTTGGGTTCGCATCAGAGCCCTGCAGTCCTGGGGTCAGCACAGCTGACCAGCTCCCTGCTCACGGTCGAGGGATGGCCATTCCTGTTCCTGCTACCTTATGCTCACGCACCTCTGATGCCAGGAGTCCCTGCCCCATGTGGCCTGGGACTTGCGGGTCGCCTCAGCCCAGGCTTGTGCTGCCTGTGCTTTGCCCACGCTGGAACTTGACCTAACCTGCCACGTGATGCCACCTCCAGACTCACCCGTGCCGGCATGACATTCTCAGCCCAGCACACAGAGGTTCCTCACCATCCGTCCCAGACAAACCGTGGAGCTGCACCAGCCACTCCTGGGATATAGCGTGCCAAAGGCACAACATCCCTTCCTTAGGGGACCAGGTTCTTTTCTACACAGACCCAGTCACTTTGAAAGATGGCTCTGAGATCTCCCTGTTGCTGTGGCTTATATGCATCAACCCTGTTGCCACTGACTGGGTGACAGCCTGGGCCCTGGTCTCAGAGGGCCAACATTTACACTGTTTATAGCTAGCAGGGCATTGCTGACATCCTTCAAGTTACCACGCCCGGCCAGTGAGAAGCCCAGCAGGGGCCAGCCATGGTGAGGACGGAGCCCTCACTGGGAAGAGCGCCTGGCAAGGTAAAGACCTGGATCAACAGTCACACACACCCCAGGAAAGCTTTCTTCCTCAGAGTAGAGGAGGCTGGCTCTTTCCTTTCCTCCACCCCCACTCCTTCCCATTACAGGTGTCCCATCTGGACACCCGCACTGTTGGAATGCAAATCCTGCTGTTGCAGTCCAGAGAATTCTCAATCTTTTTAGAAAACATCTCGCCAAACAGAAGGTGCCATATAAATGCTACACAGTGATCAGCAAGAAGTTTCTTATGGTTTACAGCAAGACTGGTGTTTATTATCAGACATCTATCGAAGGCTGAAGACAGGAAGAGACATGGCCTAATAAACCTTCCCAATCAATGCCCAAGCAAGTGAAAATAAAACAGAGGGAAAACCCTCACACTGACCAAAGCCTTACATGGAAATACAATGGCTAACATGTTTGTAAGGAGGACTCCAGAATCATCAGGCGCTTAAATTCTGTTGTCTGAACTGCCTGGGAACAATCTGGATGGAGTTATTATTATTATTATTTTTATTTTTATTTTATTATTATTATTTGGTACCGGGAATGGAACTCAGGACTTTGCACTTGCCAGGCAGGCGCTTATGCCACCGAGCTATATCCCCAGCCCTTGGATGGAGTTTTCATCATAATGGACAAGGAGAACCTAGGTACGGAGACTGTAGACAGCTAGTCTCAATGGCACCAACCCGAAGGTGACAACATCTGTGGCATCAGCCCTGCTCTCCACCGCCAACCTATGCAGGGCCTTCTATTTGGATCACGTCCCTTCGTGGTAATTCTGTGAGGGACCAAGCAGCTGCTTCAGGCTTGTTTTTGAGAGTCACATCCAGGAATGAGTACACCAGGAAGACGCCCCACCCACCATCTCCAACTGGTGGTATGGGAGGAAGGAGGCTTGGCCAGTGAAAAACAAAAATAGGAACAAAAGCAGCAAAGGACACCGTCTCACTGTACTTCCGTCACCCTCTTCCCTTCGGGTGGGGCTGTGTGTGTGACACTAAGAGCTGCACCCAGGGGGCTTATGCACGCTTGGCAAACACTCTGCTCCTAAGTTGCATTTCCAGCTCTACTGACTGGCTGATTAGTTGAAACAAGGTCTCATTAAATTGCCCAGGCTGGCCTTGAACTTGCTAACCTCCTCCCTTAGGCTCCTGAGTAGCTGAGATCGCAGGCGTGCACCACCATGGCTAGCAAGAAATAGTACTTCTACCAAGATCTGACTGCACAAAGGAAGAGTTTGTTTTGAATTTTGATGTCTCATTCTCCTAGACACTCCAGTACCTGGCCCCATCTCCCTAGCCACATTTTAAAAGCCCCTCCAGGTGGAGCCTGATGGTTCATGGGGGCAACCCCACAGACTAGACCAGGTCCCCCGCACATGCCGCATCGGGGTGGAGCCTGGTGGGGGGGGCCCCCTAAGCATGTGGTGATGGGGCGGAGCCTGGCGGTAAACGGAGGTGACCCCACGGACTTGACTGGACCCCCAAGGGCCTCCAGGGCTTGTCCGTGGGGTGCTGATCATAGTGTGCCTGGATCCCTGCCTATGTACCTCTTTGAGGTTAGGTGCTTTTCCACCTAGTGCTATAGTAATTTGTGTACACCCATGTATGTTGCAGCATAATTTGAAGCAGCCATGTGTCTTCCCAACGTGAGAGCCCGAGGGGGTGAATAAAACCAAAAAGTACAGTTATTATCAGAGGGAAGAGGACTGCTAGGGTGGGGGAACAAGAGACCAGGACAGTGAAAACTGTTTGATCAATTGTACGAGCCCTTATTTGTGTAACTGAGTAACCAATTTCAAGATAACATTATGTCATACAACAACCATTGTTGATTCCCTACTGTCTCCTCTATAATTTGGTATTTCCTTTGTTGCTTTTGTGTTATTCTGGTTTATGTCTGTTTGGTTGTTGATATATTTCCATTCTTTTGCCTTTAAAATAAAAAAAAATAAATAAAAATAAAAAACAAATAAATGAAAGCGCCTGCAGCAGTACTGCCGCCAGCAGTGACACTTCACAGGCATGTCCTTGCGGCTCGGCCCCTCCCCTGGGGCGTCTCTCTGCCTCTGCTCTGCTGCTCGGGTCTTTCTGTGTCTTCCAGATGGGTTGTAAGCTCCTGGGGGGTGGGGGGACGCTTCTGTTTTATGCTTCTCTCCAACACCTGCAGCCCCGAGAACACCATCAGTCTACCCTTCTGGCGGGTTACAATGCCTGTGCTGGACTCTGTTGTCACCGCTGGGTCACAGAAAGGTAACACTCTGAGGCTGGGGAGGACTACTCAGGTCTTCTGGGCCAGTCTGCTCACTTAAAGAGGACAAGAGGAGCCCTCAAAAGGTGGCCTGTCCCTGGTCACACACTCAGCAAAGGTCTAGGCAAGGTGGAGGTACAGTGTCAGGTTGTGGGTGTCCCTCCAATGTCCTACAGTGGTTTCTTAGGCCAAATAAATGAGAAACTGGCACTAGAGAGCAAGGTGACAGAACCCACCCCGTGTCACACAGGATGCTTGTGAGCTGTTTAAACTGGTTCTCTGGTGTTGGCTCAGTGATGACATCCAGACCTCTGCGACTGTCTATGCTGATGACTGCATACCTACTTTTCTGAATGTGAGGTTCAAATGGTAAATCCTTTCAGAAGTGGCACAGTAGTTAGCAATGCTTCCTAGATGGCTTAGACCAAACCCTCTGCCATGGTTTGCATGCACAGATGCAGCTTTGTGAATGCATGAACATGAGGATTAAACACTTCTTGTGAACTGTCACTCTGATGTGTACGTGCACACCGTGTCCTGAGGGAAATGTAAGGAGGTGAGAACTTCCGATCTGAGTGCTCACGCTACTAAGTAGTGAAGACTATTCTGTCTTCCTCCTCAGTTGTGGTTTGGAATTTGATTTGTGATTAGCACTAAATCCAAACAGTTCATTTTTCAAGTCAGTCCTGGCCCAGAGCCATGCAGGTTGGCCTTGGAGAAGCAGAGGTAGCGCTGTGTTCCAATGGGCGGTGACGCCTGTAATATAGGATCAGAACCCTCAGCCCGCTGGGCCTATGGGTAGTTCTCCTTTTGCTTTCCTCAGTAAGGAGACCAAGCAGCTGCTCTGATTGCCACAGAGGGACATGATCCAAATAGAAATCTCTAATCTCTGTTTTGAGACAACCAATGGTCCTTTGAGAGTCCTAGAGTTGTATGCTATCCACAGATTTCCTAAGGAGAAAATCCAGGTGTCATCGACTGTAAGAAAACATTTCCCAGTTACCTACGTGAGGATTAACGCACAGATATTCATCAAGTCTGTGGAGACACAGGACGATCTCTGCACTGGGCTGTGTCTTCCTGGTCCCAGGGGTCTATACAGTAGGCATTTGTAACTGTATCCCAGTATCTCAGAGGCTTTGTCTTTAAGGTTTAGCCTCCAAAAGAAATGTTTTATATGAAGTTAAGAAAATCAAACCCCGAAGTAAATTACATGATAGTTCCAAGCTTTTGGGGGTGGGTTCTAGAATTAAAGTATATAGTTCTAGTTGTAGCATTTCTTCTTCTTTAGCCAACCGGAACCATCCACCCACCCATCCACCCATCGTATGTGCTCAGTTCAGCAGGCCTCCCTGGGCAAAAGCAGCTGGAGTACTTCAGAGGCGCTAACGCAAATGGTTATAAGGCCACTGCCGTTGAAGCTTTATGGCCACAGAGTGCCCGTAGTCTCTGGAAGCCACTGGGCATTCTCACAAAAACTTTCCCCTGCAAAGCTCTGTTTTCTACAGAAAATGGCCTTTCAATAATGAACAGCCGTCTGTTGCACACGACACAGGAAAAACATGATAAACCAAGTCACACAGGCTTGGCTGTAAACATACTCTTACCCATGATTTCTATAGCTTCGTATAAACAAAAAACAAGCTATTAACCACTTGCAGAATAAAAAAAAAAAATGCATTGGGTTTCCTGCAATTAAGCGGCAATGTTTTATAGTGCAATTTTATTTATAACTGAAAAAAGTAAATAAATAAATATATAAAATGGTGAACAGACCCCTCCCGCCAAAGGCTTTCTCTGCAAATTAACTTTGCAGTCATAAAACCTGTGCCAGCTGGAACCTTTCCCTGTGCTCTGTGGCATGGGCAGCCAGAGCAGGTATACGGCCGCAAAAAAACAAAGTAGGGCATTTTCCACCTTCAGCCAGGGGATGTTAATTGAACTTTGGCAAATGTTTAAAGATTTCTCTCTCCATGTTTGAGAAAGAATTAAAAACAGTTGAGCTGGGGAAAAATGAACATCTGTTACTGACTTACACTCACAACCACAATGAAAAACATTCACAATTAAAGCGATTTTGCTTCCCCGCTAGTTAGATGTGTAATCTTAGGTTAAAAATATAAATGTGGAGGCTCCTTATTGTCTTACGGGCTTTCTTTTTCTGCTCGTAAAAAGGTCACTTACACTGGGTTGCATCCCCCCGCTCCCGCCCCTGCTGGAGTAACAATATCAGGAAACAGATTTGTGTAAAAAGATAGGAGATGACAACGAAAAGTACCTACGCAATTGAGCCTTGTTTTATGAAGCCATGAAACAGTAGTCAAGAAGTGCTTTATATTTGGGAGTTAAATACACTTTACAGCTGTGTAAAACGCCAGAGCCATTTTGGGCCAAACATAAACATTCCAACATCTACGAGGCTGACTTATATTGAGCAGCGACTGGGCAGGTTCCTATCCATCGGGAGGGATGTGTATATTATGCATAACAGCACTGGAAAGCCTTCCACATCAAGTCATTTCCCGTCCAACACCCACAGACTTTATCAAGAAAGTCAAATCTGTTTCCTACCAGGTCTTCACCCTGGCTGTGCAAATAATCTGCTAACTGATATACCAGGCCCTGGGCTCTTTGTCCTCTACTGCAGCCTCCTTCCGGCTACTAATGGTCGCAGGTCCTAATGTGGCTCTTCTCTGATTGCCTTACTTGCTTCTTGTATTAAAAATGTCTCCTCCTTCCAACTCTGCTAAACAGAGTCTGGCATGTGAGGTTCTTGTAGCTGTGTGCATGCTTTGCAGGTCAACGCACTCATCCACTGCTGTGTGCACTGCCATTACTCCCCAGCTGTCTCTGCACTATCTGGCTGGGCTTTCTGGCTTGAATACAACGGTCATCTTTCCTTTTCGCCTTCTTTGCGCTCATCCTTGAAAACTGCTTTCAAATGCTACATTCTCCAGGTGACTGAGAGCTGAATTGCCCCCAAGTAGATGTGACTGCTTCTTTTGACCTACGATAGCACCACAGTCAATGTGCTTAGGCATGGTCTTGCAGGGTTTTCTACATACATTTTTCCTTTGTACCCACATTCCCACCTGCCAGAGAGCAGTGATTCATTTTTTATCTCTGCACTCTAATGCTCTGTCCTGAATCTTCCAGTGACAGTCTCTGGACCCAGCTGCTCCACTTTGCAGCATTAGTACAACGTTTTCTGACTCTTGCCTGACGTACCGCAGCCAAGACAGACGGAGATAGTTTGATGCAATTATTATAAGGACTAAAAACAACCATGTATTTCCTTCATCATACTGTAGTTGGTCAAACAGATTTGCCAGGTGTGGGTTCTAACTGGAATGGCCATCTTAATTAGTCCCTTTTTCTGGTCACACCAAGAGGGAATTAATTTGCCACTCATTAACATCGTTTCGGAGAAATCTTAAGCTCCAGTGTAAATGAGCTCATCTGCAGGCCAGCACAGGGCCTTGCTGCTAAAGGTCCAAGGCTAGTGCCCTCGAGGTGGGTCTGCCTTGGAAGGCGCCCATGATTCCAGCCAGCACTGGCCCTGTTCCCACACCACAGAACCCACTGGGGTGAAGGAGCAGAGCCTGGGAAACTCTCCAGGGACCGATGAGCAGAAGACAGAAAACTGTTATACCCTTAGCAGAACATGAGGCTTTTCCTGAGGTTTGGAAAATAAGCCTGGCCGATTTTCTTTCAAAGTGGTGTTGGTTCAGTGCACCACTCCCCTCCCTTGCCACCTCCATGGGAACAAAACTCAGAAATGCCGAGCGAACTGCGATGTTTTCCCTGGCCTCAATATGAGCGGGAAGCGCCATAAATCTCTCAAGAAAGCCCATGCTCATGGGATTTCCAGAACCAATCCGCCAATTTATGGAGATCTGATCATTCAGACAGACATCTGAGCCTTAGGTCCTTCTGACAAACATTAATTTATGAGACTAGTCCTGTCACTTAGGAAAATACTCTTCTTTCAAGGTTCCCCACTTACAGGGACACGCCTGCCTGCTCAGGCCTGGGGCACCCCCCAACGGCTTTACACTTTACTTTTAGACTGACTGACTTGGGAGCATGGTTGGGGGTTCCCTGGGAAGGATCGCATGGGGAGACACTGGCTTTTGCACCTGGGCAGGAATATTGTCAACTAGTGTTCAGGTGATCAAGACTGGCCCTAGAAACCTGAGACAGAGCAGTGGCTGGCAAACACTCTCCACCATTGCTCAGCTGGCAGCAGGGGGCACCTGGGCACTCTGTGAAGCTCTAACTCTCAAGCTCTACCCTGGGACTTCAGTTGCTAGATCTTCTGGGGAAGGATGTCCAAAGGAACCACATTTTTCAGATGCTCTAAGATCACTGGGAATAGTTTAGGAACTAGTGAACTATGGTAAACCATAGCCTAAGAGGTCAATGATTCAAAATGATGTCTTGATTCTAACAGTCCTTGATTGTGGACTGCCCCTGAGACCTGCTCTCCCCAACTATGCTCAGGAGGAGGCACGACCATCCGCTTGGCTGTTCCAGCAAGAGCCTGGGAGTCTCTCTCCTCCTCCCCAGCCCCATCCACTCCTGTAGCCTCTACCCCCACCTCCTCCGAGCCCACCCTCTCTACTGCATCATCCTGGTCCCCACATCTCATCACTTTTCTCTCTCCTCTGGGCTGTGGCAATAGATTCCCCTTCCAGTCATTTTCATCCCCCTGCCCCAATATTCATTCCTCCGTTCAGAATAATCTTTTAAAAAGGCAAAGCAAACCAAGCCATTCCCCTGTTTAAAATTCTCCAGTGGCTTTCTGTCACTTAGAAAAAAATGCGAACTCTTGTTACCTGGGCATTTTCTGCCCACTAGCCAGCCTTGCACACCCTCTCCTTTTTCACTGATATTGTGTTCATTCATTCTTGGTTCTTTTTTTTTTGGCGGTACTGGGGATTGAACTCAGGACCCTGTGCCTGCTAGGTAGGCGCTTATTCCACTGAGCTATATCCCCAGCCCCCGTGTTCATTCATTCTTAAAACTCCGCTTAAAATACATTCTTAAAACTCGCTGCCTCCAAGAAGTCTCCTGTGATCCTCACCCTGAGCCTGGGCTAAGTGCCTCTTCCCTCTTCACGCCCACTGAGCTGGTCTCCGCAAGAAAACTCACCATCAGCATGGATTTTCCTATCTGTTTCCCTCACAAATCTTGAGGCTGCTAGGGTTATGTCTTTGTCTGTCATGCTAGGCAGAAAGAGGATATTCCAATGTCTGCACGGTACATTAACAAGAAACCTCTCCTGTTAAACTGGAAGGTCAGTAACTCTTAGGAAGACAGGAGGAGCCGAGTGTTGTGGAAGGACACACAACTGATCACATCCCACTTTTTGTTTCTAGGTCCTTCCAAGTTCTGAGAAGCAGAGGGGAAGAGCACCAGCAGTGTGCTTTGGCGCAGGGCATGCTGGGTTGTGGTCCAGACACCAAGCTCACTGGCCATGTTCAGGGGTGAGCAAGTGCTATTATTTTCCAGTCTGTTCTGTGGAAAGCACGCCCAGCCTTGTCACCAGCTGTGCCTGTGTTCCTCCCTGTCCACACAAGGATGGGCACGGGAAGGAGCGCATGGGCGGGAGATCTGTGTCCACAGCTTTGACCCGGAGGACCTAGCTTTCCCTAAGAAACAGGGAAATAGCTACCATTTCACTGCGGAGTGTTTTCTACCTACATTTCAGCTTTCTCAGCAACTTCTGCTCTTTAGATGTGAGCATGTAATGACACTGCTGGCTGAATGTGCTCAGGTAAGTGCCCAGCATTCTGCTGCCCCACAGGGTAGCTACTCTTGTTATTCGTCCTCTTCCAGGCAGCAGCTCTCTAACGCACTTGCTTGCCGAAGTGGGGGGGGGGGCAGGGTTTGCCTTTAACGTGTTCCATGGAGACCGTTTTGCTCCCTGAGTCCCAACTCCTGACCTGTTTTCCTCCTTGGGTCATCCTGGCTTTTAAAAAAAGTCAGGTCTTCTTCCTGGACTCCAGCAGGGCTTTGGCCATTGGGTTCTGTCCCCACTCTTACTATGAGAGCACATGAGCAGACTGTAAGGAGGACCACGACCTCCCTTGTGCCCCTTCTCCCCACGCAGTGAATGGTTCCATTTTCCAGACCCATGAACACGTCGCCACCACAACTGTGAGGATTCTTCTCGGTACTCAGCGTGGAAAGGGCACAGAATAGAAGTCTGAATCCTTTTCATCTCTTTCTAGATAAGTTTTGCCAAACTAGTTTCTGCAAATGTCAAGTATTAAACTGCTTTTATCTCACTAATTAATACTTAGCTGTGGTGAGCAAGAAAGGGAAGGTAGGGTTGGATCTTTCTCAAAGATTAACTGCAAAAGGAAACCAGCAGCATAAATGAAACAACTCTGCATATATTGTAACATAACATACTTTCGAAACAAGAGAACAGATGGTTTGGGGGATTATTTGAACTTGCCCCTTCTTCCTATGTACCCCTCTTCTATTTTGCTCCCCCCAGAGACATTTAAACTTGTATGTCTGACTTATGTCACTTAACACTATGTTCTCAAGTTGCCACCATGTCCCTACAAATAGTATTTATGGACCAGCAGCACCCCAGTGTGCAGAAATACTCCCTTTGCTTTATCTGTTCATCCCCTGACGGACATACACGCTATTTCTAAGGTCTGGCTAGTGTGAACTGTGCTGCCAGGACTATGGGTGTGCCTGTGTCCCGGTACTAGGGTGACTTTAACCCTTCTGGGAAGATACCTAGAAGGGGCATAGCTGGGGCTAACAGAATTTCTAGTTTTAGTTTTGTGAGGAATCTCCACACTGATTTCCACAGTGGTTGTACTAGTTTACATTCCCACCAACAAGTTTCTTTTTGTTCACTGAAAACAAAATTTTGTCCTTTTACTTATTTCTTCTTTGTAAGAAGTTTTTTTTTCTTGTCTATGACTTGTACTCTGAATAACATTTTGGCCATTTTTAAAAGATCATGATACGCAGTGTATTAACTATTGTTTTGTCGTTACTTTGTTATGAAATTTTTTTTCACAAAAGAGAGCTTTTTATATTTTCTTTATTAATATCTACTTGTATTACATTAAAATTAAAAAATTTAATCCCAGAGAGGAGACTAGACTTACAATGGAAGGACACGGCGAGGCTCTTTAGTGCTTGAGTTTTAAATAAAGCGGGTGTGTACCTCGGGGTGATGGAGTCCAGCGGGCGTTTCCAGGCCTCTTCCAGAGAGAGATCCGTATACTTGTGCAGCAGGGCGGCACCCACAGTGTGGGCTCTATGCTTACAGGCCCTTACAGGCAGGACAAAGTTGTTTCTATTGCTGCTTTGTAGCCTGGAAATCCTAGCTAGCGATGACTTTATAGGTTTCTACGGTCTAGACAAGTGGGTTACTCTTTGGTGAAATTGTCCCTCGGGGAGGTTACTGTGAAAATTCCCATACAGTTAATCACCTCTCAGAAGGGCAAGCTGCTACCCCGGGCACTGCACTGGCAGAGCCTCAGTCCCAGCACAGGCTCCCTGCGTGACCACCAGCTATGCTTACTTTCCTCTTGTCCAAACAAGGGTGGGAAGGGGGCAAGAGCATGAGCGGGAGACCCGTGTCCACGGCTCTGCTTGCGGGCCTGGTTTTCTCTGAGAAACGGGGAAATAGCAACCATTTCTCTCCGGAGTGTTTTCTGTATCACACATGTCAGCTTTCTCTCAACTTCTGCTCTTCACAAGTGAGCACATACAGATACCACGGACTGAGCTGGGCATGGTGTAAAATGCCCTTTCAAATGTCAGCAAGTCACAGTGTGAAAACCCAGAGGAGCTGCAACTACAGCATTTTCACCTCAGGTTTTATGGAGCCAACGGAGGTAGGCAGCTGTGTTCCTTTAGTACTTGAAGAATCATTTCCACCTACCCCAGGCCTGAGCCAAGAGAAAACACCTGCCTAGAAAGCCTGCCCAGCTGACAGACGGCCTCTGTGAAGGGCAGCTGAGGTCCCACTCCAACGGCAAAACAACTTCTTAGAGGTCACTTTCTCCAAAAAGCTGCGAGAGACCTGACACACTCCTCAGAGCAGTTCTCTGTCAGAGGTGCTCCAGCCCTGCTTTGGCATCTCCTCTCCCAGATGAGGTCCTCTCCCGCGGCCATGCTGTTCGTCGGGGCAGTGTCTCCGCTTTCCCATGGACATCACTGGGGTGTGGCCGTCTTGTCACACCCGTTCCCCACTCCGATGGCCTCGGATGGTCTTTCCTGCTAATTACCCAGTCGCTGCCTTCCATGGAATAACTGAAGAAACAAACATGGAATTTTTACCCAAAAAGGCATCTAGAAAACACATTTCTGCCTTGTTGCCATTAAAGCTTTGGTGAGGTCGTGGTTATTTGTCTGGGACGATGGGTCTGGAGGAACTGTGTGGCTGTGGTGTGATGCATGTATCTCATGAATAAAGAACTACAATCTATCACTATGACTGTGAAAATCGCACTCGGTGTTCTGTAGTGGCTGCAGTGTGACCGGACCTCTACAGTGAGAATCAGGAAGCTTAGAGATTTGACCCAATTTAACCACAGGCTCTCAGGCTTGACACGACACTTGTATGAGGTGTAAGGCTGGATCACTCACTAGCTTTCACATTTTTTCCCCATGATCCAGGGAAAATGTGTTTTCACACAATTCAAAAAACACATGCTTTATCACAATTCAGGAAACTCCCACATTCATATACACTGCTGGAACAAAACTCCCCAAGTCAATTTTTACCCCTACAAAGAGTTTAAGCACTAGATCTTCTGTTTCTTTCTCCTTTTAAGAATGCTGGTCGGTGGTTGTAACTCACAAATTAATTTCATAGCCTGCCAGAGACATAACTTCAATTTGAAAACAGTAACCAATATGACTTCTATGTAGACTTCTAGATGTATAATTTTTTTTTTTTTTTTTTTTGGCGGTACCGGGGATCAAACTCAGGACCTTGCGCTTGCCAGGCAGGCTCTTATTCCACTGAGCTATATCCCCAGCCCTAGATGTATAATTTCTATCGCTAAAGAGCAGATGCTATTTTGTTACAGACTGTTTTTCCTTCTCTCCACCCCCGGAAGGAAACTGGGGCAATGAAGGACTTTGTAATTCAGGGACTTTAAGAGGAACAGCTGTAACAAAAGCTATGGCACCACCTTCCCTTGTCCTGAGATTCTCATTGCCAGGGAAATCACCCTCTGCTCTCCCACAGCCTCACTACAGAAACAGCAGGGAGCGGAGGCAGCCCCGTCCATCCAAGCTACTACAACCCTATCCGTTTTAGGCAACAGATGTAAAATGATCTGAAGCCTCCTCAGTCTTAAGAAATTAATTTTTTTTATTACCAGTCTTTGTTAGTCTTCCATTCTTTTGAACATTCTGAAAAAGTTTGTGCTGAATGCAAAAGAAGACCACACAGATGGACAGTATGTCGAGCAACACTGCTCCTCTGACGCTGAGGATGCCGAAGCCGCTCAGAGCACCTGGCAGACAAACACTTCTAGACCTCTGGAGTCAGTGATTTTTTAACGTCCACAGCATACTCAGTAAGACAGGCACTTTGGTTTCTTTATAACCAGAATAATTTCACATTGACCTTCATCTCATAAACCAAGCCAGTCAGTAAGTATATCTTGGAGCATCTGATTGGCCCCACGTATGGTCACCACTTCTTCATCTTATTAGACTCTCCTGAGAGAGTCCAACAGACCACACTACCCATGTTATACACATTTCACTAGCATCAAGAGCCTGGCTCAGGGACCAGGATGGAGCCAAGCAAACTGGCCCATATGAGAACTAAACTCATGACCTCAGACTTATTAACTCTGCACTGTGGTCACCTGAGCTAACTTTGAGTCATGGAGCTCCAGCTGGCGAGCACTGTGAACAGAGGAGTATGACTTATTGCCAGACTGCAGAGAAGCGGTACGCAGGCCTGACTCTGGTTAATATCATCCTCTGTAAATGAGAAGAACCATTGGCAAATATTAATTGGGTGTGCAAATAACACTGTGGTTTATTAGGTTAATAAATTCAGAACACTTTCCAGACAAGAACTTGGTAGCACTTGGAAGGAGCTACAAATTGTCATTTTCTGAGACGGAACAAAAGAGGCAAATGCACCAAGGAAACATCTATTCACTCTTCAGCTCTGTCACTGGTCCAAAGTATACTATCACAGAATAGAAAACACGAAGTAAACAGAAGTGCTGGAGGTCGTGAGACGCTATTTAAGAGGCGCGGTTACCAGGAAGATGAAGCTACTTTCCAGTTTATACACAGTATCACTCCTTCTCCGGTTCACCCCTCTTGCTTGGCAGAATCACAGTGACAGTGCTCATCAGTACGCCACGTTTATAGCTTTAGCTGTCTCCTGCATGACATAGGCCAAGTTCTCTAGATTTGGCAAACCTTTTATGATGCTAGGAAATACATCTTTGTTGAGATACAGAACAGGAAGGAAAAAAATCCTTTTAGAATATTTACTACTTACTCATTTTAGGAAACAAGGTCTAGAGATTACCACCATACCCTGGTGTTTGTCCATGGAGAACTGGTTCCAGGACACCTTCCTCCCACAGATACCGAAATCTTGTATAAATGACAGGGTCTTGTATAAGATGACATAATAGATGCATATAACCTATACCCATTCTCCTATGTATTTTAAATCATCTCTAAGTTACTCATAACATCCCCGAAGCAGTGTAAATACTATGTAAATGGTTGTTGGACTATATTATTTAGGAATAATGACAAGAAAAATGTCTGCACGTGTTCAGCACAGACACAACATCTTTTCACCCAAATATTTTTGATCTGTGGTTGGTTGATTTTATGGATACAGAGCCCAAGGACACAGAGGGCTGACTGTATTTATGTACGTGTTAATATATTCTACTAAACTTTTTCTGTGTATTCAGTATATAGGTTCAGATTTTATCATTTCAGAAACCTTTTCTTTTTTTCTTTTTTTTTTTTTTTGCGGTACTGGGGATTGAACTCAGGACCCTGCGCTTGCTAGGCAAGCGCTTATTCCACTGAGCTATATCCCCAGCCCGAGAAACCTTTTCTTAAGTGATAAATTCTAGTATTTTCTGTTCCCTTGCTTTGCGCTTTTTTATTAGTGAACACTATTCATGCATATTTTTATTATGCATTTTATTAGTGCATCTTAACTCTACTGGATAATGGGCTACATTATGGCATTTCATACATGCATACCATACACTTTATCATATCTCTTCCCAGTGTGCTCTCTTTCCCTCTCCTCCTGCACCATCTGCTTCCCTCTCTCTAACAGTCTCCCTTTGACTTTCACGTAGCCCCCCCCCCGTCCCCAGATTCCACACATGAGACAAAGTATGTAACACTTGTCTTTCTGAGTTTGGCTTCTTTCACTTAGTATGATGATACCCAGTTCCATCCATTTTCCCGCATAGAACATGATTTCATTCTTCCTTTTGGCTAAATAATATTCTCCTGGGAACATATCCGCTGATGGGTACCCAGACAGATCCCATAACTTGGCTATTGTGAATTGTGCTCTGAATTTACTATTTACTCGCCAAGCACCATGTATTAGCAAAGGTGTGTAATGAGTCTGTAATGCATATTCCATAGTTATTTCAGAAATGTTTTCATTTTTCTTTGATTAAAAAAAAATCCCAATTTTTTTTTTTTTTTGGCTTTTTGAGACTGGGTCTCACTATTCAGTTCAGGTTGGCATTGAGCTCACTTTGTAGCCCAGCTGGTTTCAAACTCACAACGATCTTCCTACCTCAGCCTCCCAAGTGCTGGGATTACAGGCGTGCGCCACCACACCCAGCTTAAAAATCCCAAGTTTTGTACTTTTATGATTTTCACTTCCAAAAATGGCTTATTCACCTCTCAGGAAGAAACCAACACCCCTCCAGGTGTCCCTATGCTGCCTACAGGGGGTAGCAGTGGCCCACATAGCCCAGCACAACCAACTGGGCAAGATCCTTATCAGCTCATAAACAGCTGACCTGGGACATTTTAATTTTATGCCTTTGAATGATAACTGTCAAGTTTTGTTATTTTTAAGATGATACTTTCTTTTATTCACAACATAGCATATCCTAAATTATATACACCGATGTTCCCAAAACCAAGTGAGTTTAATGACACATTTTTTTCCCCGAAGACTGCTCCCTTTGCATGACAGTGAAATATCATTTATAGCACTGAAACATTTAACAAAAATTAACTTAGGTAAATTTTAGGGAGACTGACTATACAATAATGATCTAGAATGTAATATTAGAAAGTAACCATTAAAGATGGTGAGATAAAATATAGGGTCACGGTCATGTCTGAAAAGTACCATCCTGAATTACCTGCCCAGCATCAGTTCCTGCAACTACTAGCACAGCTACCAGCAGAGCTTTCCACCCTGCATGGAAGCTCCATGCCCCTAGTCTCAGGTGAAACACTCTGATGAAAATCTCTTCTTCTTTGACAGGGTCTCACTACCTTGTTCATGCTGGCCACTGTCTCTTGGGCCCACGCGAACCTCTTGCCTCAGCCTCCCAAACAGTTGGAAGTATGGGCACATGCCACCATGCCCAGCTAGCTGATGAGAATTGATACAACACAGATTACTTAGAGAGCTCAAACTATATCATACACAAAGTACCACTTCACTATTTGGTTGAACAGAAATCTGGTTTACTCTTAATTTTCTTCATTATTTGAAAAATTACATAATGTTGAAAGATGCACCTGTTTTCAAGGAGCTAGATCCAAGGGGTTAGACAAAGGCAGGGACTGACTAATTATTCAACATCACTCTGTCTCCCTGAGAGCGACTTGTCCTTGGGCTCATAATAGCTTGGTTGCCTTTCTTAGAAAAAGATTTAATAATTGGGATATTAAGACAGAAAACAGTACATCGTGGCACCAAGAAATGTCAAGTTCATATAGCTGCCCCCCACCTCGCTTCAATTTCTCATGATGGATTTTATATATGTGTTTTCATACTAGAATTGGCTCACTTTAAAAAAAAATACTCAGGTCAGTGGAATATGAAATACACCTTTGATCTTATAAGATCAACCCAACTTATTAGTGATGAATACACATTAACGGGACTACCCAGTTTTCCAAAGAGGAATTATGTATGTTTGTAAGCAAGGTGCTAAAGTGCACAATCAGAAACCTTTCATTCCTGGCACCAGAAGGACGCCAGCAACCTGAGCTCCTCCCTTCCTTTTCAGTGCATTTCCAAGAAGTCTGAACAAAGTCCCAGGATAGAAGCAGTGAGATTCATACTTCAACTGTCTTCTTAGCAAAACTAAATTAGCTTAGTGACAGCTTTATCAGTTTTCTGCAGATTCTTTCTTTAACACTGTGCAGCTGGGTGTGCCCAGAGATCATTTTATTGTTAAAACAGGAGCCACATGGAAAAGCCATTTAAATTAAGTTTGCTGCCGTGATACCCACAATGATGAAAGGGTGTCTCTGATTTTAATGTGCTGTGTTTTAAGACAGTTGGGCTGGGGGCAGCGGGAAAGGGTTCTTTAGCAGTACACACACGCTTGGCAGCTCTGAGGGTTCATCAGGTGTTAAATCCCCACCACCAGCACCTTAGAGGTGTGTGGGAGCACCGAGCCATGCTTGCTCGTGTTTTCAGAAGAATCCATCTTTTTCCCCAGGCTTCATTCCAGCACTCATATTGCAGTTCTGCCACTTGGTTCCAAAGGAAAATTACTGGGATGTGTGTAGTGATGGATGCTGGCATATGAGTATGCTCTGGACCTGGGCTTTAAAAGATGGCATTCTTTGGGGGATAGGGGGTGAGCAGTTCAGTCTTAATACGTGCCCTTTAGAACAACTTTATCTTGTGATCCTTCTGGGTATGTTTTTGGCCAGTGCACAGATTTCCTGGTGGGAAAAAGAAAAGCCACCTCAGATCTAGGGCCAAAGACTTGACTGTATTTCCAGCACTGGGTGAAATATGGCGAGAAAGATCTTCAGGATTTCTAGTAAGAAATCCTAACAGTGTGAGGTAGGATAGAGGAAACAGAGAAACAAGGGAGACAAAGGAAAACTGTAACTTTAAGAAAATTGCAACTTTAGGACACAAGGTAACTCAGGGTTGTTCACATCAGTCCTCCACGTCTTTACTCCCTAAGCCTGTCTGTGCTTCCTAGGCTTACGTATGCATTCACTCTTTTCTTCCGGGCTATCACACCCAATTCCCTTAAAGACACTATAAATCCAGAAATTAACCTAGTTCATAAGGTAAAGGGCAGGAACTTCACTTTAAGATGAAGAAACATATCAAAGAGTTTAAAGAATGTTTTTATATAAAACATCTTAGATCAAGTTTGGTGTAGTGGCACGTCTGTAATTTCAGCCCTCGCGTGCTGAGGCAGGAGGGTCACCTCGAATTCAAGGTCAGGTTAGGGTACATAGCAAGATCCAGTCTCAAAAACAAACACCACCTTATATCACTTATGTTAAAGAATACTTCCAAGAATACATGTGTAAGCCCAGAATACATGGTGCTTCTCTCTGGAGGGCCTTTACTCTGTTTTCTCTGAGTAACTTCTTTTAACTTTGCCTGATAAAATTTGTCTATACGTCTCACTGATGCATCCTGAAATTCTTTCTCTGTGAACAAAGCTAAGAATCTACTCAGGGGGCTGAGTTAAGATCCCTATTTCTTTTTGAGGGCAACTCCTCAGATCCTGCCTACCCAGTGGCAAGTGGACATGTTTTTATTGGTTTTGACTAAGCAATAATAGTTGAAATGAAATTTAGGTTTACAACTAAACACCAGAGGTTAAGTATAGTAGCATCATTTTGCATGAACATTAACACAAAAGCATTGTTAACATAGTAGACTGCAAATATACTTTTACTATAGGTTAAGCTGTCGATATCCTTCTGTTACTGAAGAGATTAAACCTGAGGATAAATTGCCAGGACTGGGCTGCCTATCCTAGGTCTTCAGGTCACTTAGTTTTACAGGATGTGCCTGACATGGCCTGAAACCTGAAAGTTTAGGGTTTTTTTTTTTTTCTACAATTCTCAACATAACAAAGTGTTCTTTATCTCATAGGAAGCAAAACATTAGGTGCTATAATAGTCTATGACACGTTTTTAGTCATTAAGCCATTCTTACTTGTGTCAGAAGGCAGGGTTTGGCTCTCAGCTTTCGTCTTGTTTCCATCTTGCTCCCCTGTGAGGGGCACTTGTTTTTTTTGTCCACACTACTACTTCCTTAGCGCTCCTTGGCAAAACTGAAGGTAATGGATTCTGTTCACTGTCCTTCTTCAATGGAGAGGAAATTCCTGAGATTTTTCATACTTAAACTACTGCGTACATTTACTTCCTTTGTTTCTACAGGGATTGTTTACGGCAGAGGAAATGCTATTTGCTGGTTCAAGGAGTGGAAACTGTAGCCTCTGGTTCCTCATTTCTGCTTGGGCATCATCTTTTATTATTATTTTTTTTTAATTTGAGGTGAAATTTATCTATTGAAATGCACAGCTTGTAAGTGTATACTTTGGTGAGCCTGACAAATGTATATAGTTGTACAATCAACATGCAGTCAACATATAAATTATATCCATCAGTCTAGAAGTTTCTCTTGTCTGTGGCTCTCCCCACTCCCATGGTGTATCACAATTTGTTTAACGACTTACCTGAGGCTAGACTAAGTAATAACTTTGGGGCTATTGTGAATAAAGCTGCTACATACCTCCTTCCACCTGTTTTTTTGTGGACATACATTTTTCATTCCAGTTGAGTAAACATATAGAGAGGAATTTCTAGGTCAACATTGCTCAATTTTGTAGGCCTGAAGAAGCGATGTGACCTCTGTCGTTCTCACCCTCAGATGATGGGTGGAGCAACAATGACATTTTCCGCCGCCCCCCCCCCCCCGGACACTTTACATGGCCCTATGACCTCAATATAAATCTCCTCAGTGACATGTTCAGGTCTTCCATATCTTAAAGACTATCTGAAATGTACGGGGGACACCCAAAGTGGGTGGGACACATCTCTTCTTCTTGACAGTGGTATTGGCGGGGTCTAGCAGTCACGTCCTTCAACAAGAGAGCAGAAAGAGCTCATGAGTGTGTGTACCTGCTAGAAACACGCAACATTCCCTTTCTTAGCACTTTAACTTCCCACACTTACACAGGCTACTGCTACCTTTCCTAAAGCAACAAAAGAGGATATAAAAATCATTAACCAGCTAAATCCCTACCTCTACCCCATCCCTGGTTATAAATTGGTTTTCTGAAAGGGTCCTCCGTTAATAATAATTAATAGTATCATTTTCCTCATTTTTAAATGAAGTTGTGAGAAAACTGTTGAGGTGTAAGAATTCTTTTTACACCTAGTGAGGAGACCTTTGTGTATGCTGTGTATGTGTGTATGGAGGCCTAGGGATTGAACCCAGTGAGCACTGAGCTATACCCACAGCCTTTGCTATTTTACTTTGAGATGGGATTTTGCTAAGTTGCCCAGGCTGGCTCTGATCCTGCAATCCTCCTCCCTCACCTTCTGGAGCAGCTAGGATTGCAGGAGTGCACCAATATACCCAGCTTATATGTAAAATCTTTATCAGATACATAGTTTGCAAGCAGTCTGTTGCTTATCTTCTCTGCTTTTTGATAGTGTCCTTGAAAGCACACACATTATTAGTTTTGATGAAGTCCCAACTGTGTTTTTCTTTGGTCATACAGACTCTTTTTTCAGATATAGGATCTGCATCCATTCTAACAAGGAAAGAGTCTGGCCGTCTCTCCCTGGAAATCATACCCGTGCCCAAAGTAGGTCATTAGCAGACACCACCTGCACTGAACATTCCTGGAATCAGCCTCTCTGAGGTTAGTGCAGACCGAAAATAAACACGCACAAGCAGTCGTGGCCAGGCTGGTGAAACACTGTCTGCCCAAAAGGGCAGGATTCAGTTAAGAGCAAAAAATGTCTCCTTTGTTTTGAAAGTGCTGCAAAGTGACTGCAAGAAGCCCTAAGCAGCCTGGCGCAGTGGCCACGTCCTCCGTGTCAGCAGCGGTCCTGAACACATGGGCTCATTTACTAGTACAGGTGTCTGGATGCAGAGAGGCCTGCTAAGCTGGTGTCCTATCTGAAATGGCAGTTAAAGTACACACGGTGTTTTTACACAACACTGGCTTCAGGTCCTGTCCTCGTTTCATCAATCCTTATGATGGGATAGGTATTTCTGTCATTGTACAGATGAGGAAACTAAGGCTTAGAAAGGTTTAAGACCATCTATCTCCCAAGCAGCACAACCAAGATTTGAATACAGATGCCTCATATCTCAAGGATTCTCACCACTTTGCTTCTGTCACCCAGTTCTAAAAGATCACCTAGAATGCTCAAGACTTCCACACAACCTTCAGCCAACACATCTAGGTCTGATCACTCGTTCCTACGCTGATAATCCTACAGTGAGCACGGGCTGAAATGCCAGATTCACTTCCTCTCTAATCTCACATTATTCCGACTCCTTTGGAATTTACATGTGCCTTACAATTATCTAAGACATTCCATAGAGGTGAACATACAGCTTATAACTGTGCTAAAATAGCATAAAGAATAACCCTCTAGGTACCGCTATCGTGTCCTAACTAACCATCTGTGCTGCTACATGCAGACCTACTGTGTGTACACCATGTTCCTTATCTCTCCTACTTGTGTTTAGCGTGCTTCTACTAAGAGATTTAAGTTTTAACTCATGAGGACTGTGCTTTATGCTTTTCTATATCCCTAATACCTGGCACAATACCTTGTAACAAATGTTCAAAAAATGTTCACCAGGGAAAAGATCCTGGTGCCGCGTTAAACAGTGGCTTCTTCACTTGCGAACATCTGAAGTTGGGCGAGTGATTTCAGTCAGCCTCAATTTCTGTTTTTAAAGTGGGGTTAATCATGCTTGCAGGGCCCCATTTAGTGTTAACAATGATCACATTACATGGTGAAGGAGAATGCTTTTATGTGCCCTGAGAACACTATTATTGTTACAGATCACCATTGAACTTGCTTATTCATGTAAAAAAAAAAGTTCTGTTTGGGAAGGTTTCCTGTAAGTGGCACAAAGTAGTTGCATAAAATGAGTGAAACACTATTTCACGGTTGTCATCGTCACTCCACTAATGCTTTGAGTCAAGGTTAAAAATAAGTAGCCACACGGAAGATGCTGAGGAAGCAGAACTGGCCAGAAGACTAGGCCAAGATAATCGGGCAACAGGGTGAAAGTTTTACTTGTCAATCCAAAATGCAGGTGGGAGGATAAGAACTGGAACACAGTAGGAAAGCTTTTGCAGAGATTACAATATAATTTAAGTCAGATAACGGAGCACCGGATTCTGTTCTTCTCTAGTTACAATACAGGGCATTTATGTGAAAAGGGAAAGATCAATCAAGACCATTTTCTTAGTAGGAAGATTTAGGAATGTTTCCTAGGAACTGTCCAGACATTCAACTCTTTAGGGCAGAACCTGTTAGAAAAACCAAACTACAGCCTCAGGTATTTGTAAGTAGATTCCAAAATTCAGTCAGGCTGAAATGCTTTGCTTTTCTCTTCTTGTTTTCCACTATTAAGTAGGAAAAGCTTCTTTTCTCTCCAGTTTTCCTCTCTCCTTCCAGGTGGGTGTGGGAAAGTATATTAATTACTTAGACCTGATCTAGGGCCTGTTTTCCCCTCCAAGGCTTTTGTCTTTATTAAGTCTACTTAATTTTAGTTTGCTGTCTAGAAAGAAAGGCTTGGGAGGAGCATCCACTTCAACTCTATGTAGACAGAATACTGCTTGGCATTTGCAAACTCCACCAGTTCTGTAAGTTTGTAATTTCAGAGGCATTTTTACCCTCAAGGAAAAATTAATACTTTCCTTTTTGAAATGATTTGCTGTATGTAACTCCTGAAAAATTTAAAGATCTTTGTAATTTGAATAATTTATAAAATCCAAAGGATGTTAAAGACTGCTATGAGGGCTATGAAGTAAAATAAAAGTTTAGAAACTTAAATTTCACATTAATCGTCCAAACAAGAAAACAAGCAAATGGCTTAATTTCCTTAGGTACCTTTCTACGGTGCCTACCTGATTCTTTTCCCTGACAAAGGCCAAAAATATATATACAGTATACTTAACTACTTAACTGGGAGACACTCTGTGGTGCTATTATAATCAGCAACACAGCCAACTCTTTCCCGGGCTTCTCTATCAACACACACGAACATCTGTTCATTCCCACTGGATTTATCTCCAGAGTCCAAAACACTGGACTGCCGTGGCTTTTGTCCAGACAGTGTGGAAATATGTTAACCCAACCTAGGAAGAAATTGCAACTACAGTGGTCACATTTTAAAACAGTGGTTTCTGCAATTCTTGCTGGAAGTTACAATTACCTACCTCAGAGAGTTCTAAAAAGCTCCCAGTGTCCAGGCCCCACCCACTAACCTACTCAGAGTCTCTGGGGCAGAGCCTAGGCAGGCAGAATTTATAGAATTTTCCAGGTGATGTCGAAGTTCGATCTGATTGAAAAATCACTGGCTTTCAGTGGGTAAATGGGAGGAGGAAAAAAAATTACTTTCTTAACTAAACTATAAGCCCTGATAACACAGACAATCTGCTCCCTAATGATGGAGGTAAAGTTACCGTGGGCCTTTCATACAGGATGAACCCTACCCTACCCCAGGTTAAACTAATTTGATGGAAAGAAATCCATTAAACTCTTTTTTTGGTCAGTAGTTCTATATCCTCTAATTATATATACTATGCTAGATTACTTTAACTAGAAAATGAGTACAGGCTTATTTTAGAGAATATGAAAAAATATTCCTTCTATCATATTAAGAAGTAAAAATTAATTTATTTTTGGAGTAAAAATTAACATCATATTGCACATACAGTTTTATTACTTGGTGTTTTCACTTCACAACATAATGTGAAAACCTCATGCCATTACCCAGCGACTGCTGAAGTTGCAGGTGGCTACAAAACATTTTAATGGTTTTTCTTTTATTTGAATTACATTTCTTTTTACTTTAAAGTAATACACCTAGATATTAATAAAATATAAAAATCACTCTTCTTACTTCTGTGGGACAATAAAACAAAGTTGCATAACAAAATAGTAAAGGAATAACAATCATGATATGCTATATATCATGACCCTAAAAGAATGGCCACAATGTTACCAGACAAAGTCACAGACAAGACTCTCACAAAGAAGAAACAAATGGACAGCACTTTCTTTTCACAGAAAGTACTAGTATAAATGAAAAAAAGCATATACCTTAAAGTATTTTGAAACAATGGAACAGATAATTCGGGGAATTATTTGAATGTCTTCCTACTTCCTATGTATCTACTATTTTGTACTCTCTCTATTTTTTCTCTATATGCGTGTGCATATATATATGTGTGTGTGTGTGCATATATATATATATATATATATAACTAATATATAGTGTATGTGTTTGTTTGCTTTTGAGTTTCTCATATAAGAGAAACCACACAATATTTAAGCTTGTGTATTTGACTTATTTCCCTTAACATTATATTCTCAAGTTGCCTCCATTTCCCTATAATGCCTCAAGTTTATCTTTATGGCACAACAGCACACCATTGTGTATACAAACCACACTTTCTTTATCCTTTCACCTGTGGATAGACATATGCACAGTTTATGAAAGTCAGATATTATAAACTGTGCTGCTACAAACACGGGTATATTTGTATCCCTGTACAATGATGACTTTCTGGAAAGATACCTAGAATGGTGATAACTGAGTCAAGTACAATTTCTGTTTTAGTTTTTGGAGGAACCTCCACACTGATTTCTACAGTGGTTGTACTAGTTTACATTCCCACCAACCAGGTAGAAGAGTTCCTTCTTCCCCACATCCTTCCCTCCAATTGCTATTGATTTTTTGATGATAGCCACAGTCAACTTGTAACACCCAGATGAACCAAATCAGCATGATTCCGGGGCAGAAAGCCCACCTGAGGATTGCTAGTAACCGCATAAAAGGAGAACTGGAAGGAAAGATGCGAGTGCTGTTGATTCTTCCGGAGAAGACCTGTGCTGCTTTTCCTGATATGAACCCAGCTGTTATCACTGGAGGAACTTGGGTCCTTGCTATCGCTGAGCATGGCTGAGGTTCTCTTTAGGGGAGCTCTGGTCCTTACTTAAACACTGCTTCCTGGCTCCAGTGCAGATCCCTCAGCTTACTGGCACGGATCCTTCATCCTGCTGGTGCAGACTTTCTAGCTTCCACCACTGACCTTGGGGCCTTCCCAATACAGATCCTTGACACAGACTTGCATGAGACATTGTTGTGGGCTCTAGGCCTCCCAGCTGGACTTGTGGAGGACATTGCTATGGGATCTAAGCCTTCAGCTGGATTCTTTGGGTCTCTAGTGTGTGCACAGATCTCCTGCGACTCTTTTGAGTATTATAAAATAATCCTATAAATTATGTGTCATGTATTAAATCCATTCCTTTGTAAACCCTGACTACCACAATTGCTCTGGCTAATGTTTTGAGTACTAGGTTGAACAGGAGAGGCAATAGTGGACATCCCTTGTCTTGTTACTGATTTTAGAGGGAAAGCTTTCAGTTATTCCCTATTTAATATGATAGTGGCAGTAGGTTGGCCATAAATGCATTTTGTCGGGTTGGGAAAAGGTCCTTCTATACCTATTTTCCTTAGGGTTTTTATTATAAATGGGTGCTGGATTTAGCCACAGGCTATTTCTGTGTCTACTAAGATGATTTAGTTTATGTGATGAATTGTTGATTTGTGTATGCTGAACCATCTTTGTATCCCTGGGATGAAGTCTACTTGGTCATGGTATATGATATTTTTGTTGCATTCTGTTTGCCAGTATGGTGTTGAGGATTTTTGTATTTGTATTAATGAGAGAAACTGGCCTGTAGTTCTTTTTGGTTGGATCCTTGTCTGGTTTTGGGATCAGGGTAATGCTAGCATCTAAGAGTGATTTTTGCAATATTCCTTCCTTCTTGATTTCATTAAAGAGCTTGAGGAGTTTTGGGATTAGCTCCTCCAGAGGGCCAGGGATATAGCTCAGTGGCATAAGCGCTTGACTGGCAAGCCTGAGGTCATGAGTTTGATTCCCAGTACCAAAAAAAAAAAAAAAAAAAAAAAAGATAAACAATCAAGCTCCTCCAGAACCTCTTGTAGAATTTGGCATGTTCATGAGGTCCTGGCCTTTTCTTAGTTGTTAGGCTTTTTTATTTAGTGCTTTAATTTCATTATCTATTATTGGATTATTCAAGATTTTTAAGTCTTCTTGGTTCAAGTTTTGATCATTCATATGTAACTAGAAGTCTCTCCATTTCTCTGAGTTCTCTAAGTTTTTGGCATATTGGTTTGTGAAGTTGTTGCTAATAAATTTTCTGGACTTTGGCAGTATTCCTTATGATTTCACTTTTTTCATTTCTAATCACATTGATATGTGTCTTGTCTTTCCTTTTTTTTTGGTATGACTGAATAAGGGTTTGTCTATTCGGTTTATTCTTTCAAAGGATCAGCTTTTCAACTCTTTGATTCTTTGTACTTTCGTTTTTGGTCTGCATTTCATTGATTTTTGCTCTGATTCTTATCATTTCCTTCCTTGTACAAGTTCTGGATTTGGATGGTTCTTGTTTTTCTAGAACCTTAAG
>PVLD010014148.1:0-53429 GCA_004027595.1 Dinomys branickii
TCTGTATATGGGTCCATACATCTACAATTCGAAGATATCAATGGATAAAGCAACAACTACTGTTGAGACCATATCACCTTGTCTATAGATTAGTTGTGATTGTACTATTTTCTATGATAATGGGTGTCTGTTTGTCAATATGTTTTTGTACTTTTATGTTTCTAAAATAAAAAAAATAAATAAAAATAAAAAAAATAAAAGAAAAGCTACCTCACAAACTATCATCAGGATTAAATGAGCAAATTCAGTTAAAGCTCTTTGTATAATACCAGAAAATAGTAAGTATTCTACCAATGTTAGCTGTATTGTTATGGATTTATGTCATCACCAAGGAGACTACTGAATGATTCTATTTATCACCCATCACTGTACCTTACTAGGCACCCACATTCATGTGTTAGTCCTGGAGACAGTATTCCTTCCTTTATTCAGCAAATATAAATATAGCTGTGGATATAAAGAATACATTACAGAAATTATGCTCCCTAACATGTAGTTGAATTGGTCAATGTCTTGAACTCTTCCTCAAAGTTGCAGCTCTCCTTAGGAATTCCCCTGCTGTGGACAATTATCACAAGTGGAAAAGATCTAATACAATTCTGTTTTATTATAAAATAAATTTATTTTTCTCCACAAATTTCAGGATATTTATTTCATTTAGTTGAGCATTTTTTGTTTTCTGAGTAATGTGGCATTCAAAAAAGTATAATGCTCTGAACAGATTCAAGTATGGCATTTAACTCTCCAGAAGTGGCAAACTCTCAACTATGTGAGAATGACGGACTTTAGCATTACACGAAGACAATACTCTGATAAACACAAATAATGGAGAAATGAATTAACTACTCATGAAAAGATTTTCAAATTATCTTTTATTAGATAATTTTATCATTTCACAATAGCCATTTGTATATGCAAATATATATATAAATAGATACAGTTTTCTAAAAGCTAAAAAGCAGTAGTTTAGCATATATGGTTGAAGTCATATTACTAACAACCTTACCAAAATATTTATTGTAAAAATTAGTCAAATTGTTTAACAAGTTTATAAAAAATATTGGGTCTGTGTATATAAACATTTTCAAGCTCGTTTTACAAAAAAGAGTGCAATTTCTATTCATGTGCTCCTTGTGACTTCAAAAGTAGTTCAAAGGGAGAATGAAGAAGGTAGCATTGCTTTGTAATACAGCATTAATTAATACTGACTTATCCTTGGACTGCATGAAAGATCCTTTATAATCACATATGGTGAAAGGATTAAAAATGAATACTCCATTTCTATGAATAAAACATAGAAAATAAAACCTTTATTTTTCCAGACTAACTAGTTACAATGAGAACTGCATTCATTCTTCAGCTATTACTGACACCCCACATTGTTTATGTAAAAATATTTATAATACTTGAAATTTAAAAGAAACCCACAAAACCTATTCTTCTCCCAATACATTCACTGAATGCAGATAACATGAGCACACTCATTCTGACTGTGCCCTTTATTTGTGTGCTTTAAAATGACTACAATATAGTGCATTTGTATTTTCAAGTGGTACCAAAATTAAGATGAATGATCTATGTAAAACTATCAGCCTGTACGTTTAGTAACAGTTGTCAAATGCAAAAAAAAGCCCTGAGTCAGTATTTTTTGCAAAAGTAAAGAAAAAGGGTGCTGTGAAATCATTTTATAACTTATGAAATGGTTCAGAATGTCCAGTATTCATTTGTTTTTGTTTTGATTGAAGAGAGGTATAGCTTTTGTTTAGTTAATCCAATTTAGATCATTTCTTAATACTCAATTTCATTTAAATCCTCAGAATATCCTGATGATTGTTGAGCTGTATCTTCCATTTCTGTTAGGAAAGACAGATAATAAAGTGTTTTCTATTTGTATTACACAAAATGTATTTAATTTAAATTCCTGTAATTTGAAACTACATGGCAAAATCTTTTTCAATAAAGCATATACAGCTGAAAAAATACTATTTACCTGCACAGGGTCCTGCCTGAAATTTAACGTCATCAATGGCGATATCACTTCTTATCGACATTCCCCGAGTAGCTTCAAAAATTATCTAAAAAAAAAAAATGAAGTTTGAATTTAGAAACAGTCATCAGATTAAACTATGCTGGTTAGGACTGATCTATGCTTTAGGGGTTTGGAATCTTAGATAGTTCTCACTGCCCTATTAAAGAAAAGCTTACATAATTAATCCAAATTTAGGCACAGAAATACATTTACTTGGTATTTAAAGAAAACCATAATAAATTAGTGGATGCTTGGAGAGTCAGATCTCTTTCTTTAGACATCTCTTTAGAGATGCTTATCTAGAAATGTTTCTTAGTGCTGACCTGGTTTCTCTTCCCCACTTAGAGAACACTTTACTCCAGCATCCCCAGCACCTGTGAACATGAGAAGCCTGCAGGCACACATTTCCTTAGGCTCTCCAGAAATCCACCTTGGACACTGGTGCCAGATGGAAAATTTTAATTTGACTAATGAGACCCATAACATCAAAAACACAGTCCAGGGGGGCTAGGAAATCAGTTTCATAACTTTAGGATCTAAGAAGAAAATAACTGATCAAGTATTCTTGTTCTAGGAAAAACAGCTTGGCAGGACTAAGGCTACCTTAGCAATAATAAACTTCCAGCTACAATAGGGTGGCTTGAGCAACGTGAAAATGACTTCCCATTGAACTAGATTATGATTTAAATAAAAAGAAATCTCTTAAACCAATTTCATTTAAACTGCTCTAAATTAACTAAGTATTTATTTATTTATTTATGTCTTTTGAGAAAAGGTGTTACAGTTAAGGCTGGCCTTGAACTTGCTTAAGTAGCTCAGGCTGGCCTCGAACTCATGCAATCCTGACTCAACTTCCCAAGTGCTGGGATTACAGGTGGGCACCACCACACTTGGCCATAAATATGGATATAAAATGAATAATAAATGCTTTGAAATTAATGACTCAAAGAAGCTTTAATGATAGACATGAAGCAAAATAAAATTAATAAAAATTCTGAAGACATAATCTGGGATAGTTACTTTTAGGTATTAATTTGATTGGCTATGGACATCCAAATAGCAGGTAAAGAAAGCATCTCTAGTTATGCCTATGAGGCTGTTTCTGGAAGAGAGTGGCATTTGAATTAGTGGACTAAGAAAGATCTGTCCTCGACCAACTTAGGGGAGCACCATTCAATCTATTGAGAGCCTTGTACAAGAAAAGTCCAAGGAAGGTGAATTTACTGTCTCTTTTGGAACTAGGGCACCCTTCTCTTGCCTTTGGATATCAGAACTCCAACCTCTCAGGCTTTCAGACTCTGAGACTGACACCAGTCACCTTCCTAGCTTTTCAGTCCTTTTGCCTCACACTAAGAGTTATACCACTGGTCCCCAAATTCCAGGCCTACAGGCTTAGACTAGTCCATGCTACTAACTTTCTTAGTTCTCTATCTTGCTTGACATATCATGGGAATTCTCAACTATCATAATTTCACAAGATAATTCCTACAGTAAACCCTTACCTGTCTTTTTGTCAGTCCATCCACCCATCCATCCACCCATCCATCCATCCATCCACCCATCCGCCCATCCATCCATCTATCCATCCACCCATCCATCCATCCATCCACCCATCCACCCACCTACCTATCCATCCATCCATCCATCTACCCACTCATCCATCCATCCATCCATCCATCCATCCATCCATCCATCCACCCATGCATCCATCCAGGAGCCTGTTGGTTCTGTTTCTCTGGAAAACACTGATTAATATTCAACTCAAACAAAAAATCCAAACACATGGCAAGAAAAGGGGAAAACATATCCTAACACATCTAGGTGGCAAGGTATCTGAGTACAGTTAATACACGTTTTGGTTTTAGAACAACAATAAAATCTCTTCTTTAACTTCCAACTTTGTAATGAAAAGTAAGAGAAAAGTCCTGAAGGAATTATACTCTGAAAAATCTGTGATTTGGCCAAATATTTGATTTCATACAACTTTCTCCTTTAAGTGTCTTTATGCCTTAGTGATACCCATTGTATAGCGTATCGTGTACCCACTGTATTTATAGATATGTAGCAACATATCTTCTTTTTCTACACTGATAAAATTCATTTGGCTTATTTTTGTGCTTCAGGATTTACCAAACATAGCACATAGTAGTTGGTGAACAATTATTTACTTATCAAATAAACAGAACAAATATAAGATTAAATAAGAAAATGTGTTCTTGGTTCCAAAGCTATGGGCTGAGACACTCAACTGCATTTACAGTTGAGTGCTGTGGGATAGTTTGAAATTTCAAGGGAAACAGAGCAATATACAACATCCAGAAGACATTGTATGAGCAGCCAGTTTACAGGATCATTTAAATTTCAACATTAGGTTGACCTATATTTCTTAAAAACAAAATAAAACTATACCCCTTTTAATAACATTTTATCTTGTTTATTTACTTATTTTTGTGGTATTACTGATTGAATCCAGGTGTGCTCTACCACTGAACTAAAACCTCCAGTCCTTTCTATTTGTTATTTTGAGACACGTTCTCGCAAAGGGTCCAAGCTGGCCCTAAACTCGTTACCCTCTTGCCTCAGCCTCCTTTAAACATAGCATATGCCACTATGCCCAGCTAACAATTTTATAAAGCTGTTTTTTGAGCGTTATAGCTAGAAGGAAGTACCATGTAAAAGTCAGTGTAGAACATCACATGAAAGTGGTGTATCTAACCTCTCTCCAAAGTTTGAGAAGCTATGCAGTGTCCAACAGGTATATGTAGTCTAGCAGTAAATAACCGTGTTCATGTAAAAATTAGATTTAAATTTTTTTCTTTCAATTTGAGCAATTTTTTTCTTTCAAATGGCTGGTAAGTCACTAGGACAAAAACATTTATCAAGTGTTGGGATCTAACATTTAATAAATGGAACTGCGTATTTCTTTCAGTCTGGGAACTCCAGAGAAAAATCACCGAGAATAAGTGAATCATGATGAAACAGTCTGGAGATGTGGCTCTTCGTGTTCCTGTGGGTAACCAGCACACAGGAATTCCTAGTCAGTGTCCAGCAGTGTAATGAATGATATGATGGACGTAAATATTTCAGTGAGCTGAGAACTTGTCTAATACTTTCTTTCAGTGACCTCAAAATCTAAGAAAGCAAGGCAGAGAATATCTAAAAACAGAAGGGGAAGGATAAGGAACGTACTGAAAGGAAATAAGGTGATTTTGTGCTTTGCTCAATAGTGAGTCAGATTTCTGCCTAGCACCTCAACATTCCCTTAGGAGGGAAAATGATGAAGACATTTCCCTTTGATGTATTCCTCCCATGAGGATAATCTGATGATCGGCAGGGCTTTATGAGGACATGCACGTATTTCCCCCATAGGACCAGCCTCAAATGGCGCCAGCACTACAGGATTCTAAGCCCCATCTACGCCTGCTCAGCGTCACTGACGAGGTGCCCTTTAACTCCCTCGCTGTGTTCTCTGCCCTCAACTCCACTCTCATAGTACTTCCTTACTGGACACACCCACTTCAATTCCAATATATAAAACAAAGTAGCATGCCCCAAAAACACACCAATTCCCTGCCTGCACACATGCCCTTAGTCCAAACCTCCTCTGCTTGCTTTTCTTCATCTTCACGAATAGCATCTCAGTTCACTGTAGCAGCTGCTGGGGCCCAACACTGTGGGGTCCTCTCGACTCTTTCGTTTCACACCAGCTCCGAGCTGTACACACATGAAGTCCTCCAGGTTGGCAACATCTCACCACTGCTGCCCAGCCCAGGGCACCACTCCTCTTCCCAGCATCCTCGCCCCACTGCAGTATGCGTTCTACACGGCAGCTGGAGTGATCATTTTGCAGTCAGATTGTATTAACTCTTTAAAGCCACCTGATGGCTTCCTATTGCTCTTGGAATAAATTTGGAACTTGTACCCTTCCCTCCAAGGGGCTCCCTGATTATCCCAGTACTTCTTTGGTTACATCACCTGACTAATTTGACTTCCTCCTTCTCTTTCCTCCTTCCACTTAAAATATATTTTAAATGAAAAATCTTAATCCTGCACCTTTAGAGGGTACAATGTGATGTTTTGATATATGTGTACAAAGCAGAATAATTAAATCAGACCATTTAATGTATCTGTTGTCTTGCTTACTTAAAATTTTTGTGGTGAGGCATTTGAAATTCATTGTTTGAAATACATAGATTATTATTATTACTACTATCGTGATACTGAAATTTAGTATATTGATACCCTTCTGTGCAACAGATTTCCAAACTTACTCCTTCTGTCTATCTGAAACGTTGGAGTCTTTGACCAACTCCCTACTCCTTCCCTGTGCCTACCAAACCCAGCCTCAGGTAACGAGCAGGGTTTGCCTGATCTTTCCCCCAGTCTGTAACATATGAAATCAACTGAAAAACATATAAATACCTCTGAGCTCTACAGGTGGCTGGCACATAAGAGATGGCCAATCTTTGTGCACATGAGTACATCTGTACTTTATTAGACACTAGGATATTTTGAAACACTTAGTTTAGTCTGGGCTCCCTGCAGTTCTTTGGGACTGCTGAGGGAATCACTAAGTCCAGAGGAGATTCTGATCTGTTCGATCTAAGCCACAGGGGACAGTATGGAGTCTTCCTTCCAGAAAATCACATCCCACGCCCCCTGGACTTGAGCACTCAGATGCCCTCAGATGCCTCACTGCTCAAAAAAACATTTCAAATGACCAGCTACCCAGCAAATCTAGTATGTGAAATGCATGTGCCTGACCCAGAGCTGAGAGTTTTAAAAAATATTTGTGTTGGGTTGGGGGGTATGGCTCAGTAGCGTAGCACTTGTTTAGCACATGTGAGGCCCTGGGTTCCATCCCTGTGCCACAATAAATAAATGAAAGAATGCATGGTCCAGCACCATCCGCAAAGAGTCAGATGCATTTTGTCTATTATAAAGATTTTCTATCTTTAGGATGTATCAGAATTACCTGGTGGACTTATTCAAGCAGATTTCATGGGCCTCAGAATTTCTGATTCATTGTTTCTGAGGTGGCACCTGAGGACGTGCATTTCAGGTGAACTTGCATTACAGGCATTGCTAATGCCACTGGTACCTGGACCATGTGTTGAGAACCCTTGGATGAGATTAAAAGTATGAATGTCTGAACACAATCAAGTCAATGTCTCTGCATAAGGATAAACTGCATTAAATTCCTGAGAGATCTACTTTCCTTTGATAACAGACATATCACTGTCAAAATTATTCATGGATCTGTTATTTTTCACTAAATTTCAAGACAGTTTATTCGTGTTGCACTAAATGGCCTTTCGTGGACAATGTCACATCTTCTGTTCCTCATTTGCTGCATAGCAGTGTGGCACCCTGGATGGCACTGTATTCTGGCCACCAGAGCTTTTCTAATTCCTTCCAATTTGCATATGTAAAAAATTATTTTTCAGTTGTGGGGTGGCACAAAAAAAAAAAGCCTTTATTTTGGATAACTGCTCCCAGGAAGATAGACCAGGCAAAGGAATTCTGGCCAATGAAGTTATCAGCCAGAAGCAAGATTGAGGAGGAAGCTTTGCTCAAGGATCCTGCAGAGTAGTTTTTGGGTTTTTTTGTTTTTTTTGAGACAGGGTCTTACTATGTAGTCCAGGCTGGCCTTGAACTTGCAGTGACCTGCCTGCCTCAGCCTCCTGAATACTGGTATTACAGATGTGTGCCACGGTGCCTGGCTCTGCAGAGCAATTTCAAGAACAGGAGTCTGGAGGTTATCACCCTAGATCTTTCTGGAGCATTGGCCCAGGGTAGGCAGGTGAAGTTGGTGGATATCAGAACGCTACCCCTTTTCTCTAAGCTGCATGGACCTCTCTACTTCATCTACAGGAATTTAAAAAGATCTTTCCCATTGCTGTTCAGACTTACTTACGCTCAAGATCACCTAGGTTTTTACAGGCCACGATTGGGCTGAGGCGGGACAGGGACTTGGGATCAAGGCTGTTTCTTCCTGGTCAAGGCAGTGATGGAAGTGGAGGCTAAAAACAACTCTCTCTGGGCCTTGCATGCTCTTGAATAGAGGCTTGAAACAAAAGCCCTTACGAGCTTGTGGGTGATGATGAGTAAGCGATGCAGCTGCGGCAACTAATTAGGCAACACCATACTTAGAAGGAAGGAAAATTTCGTTTTGGAGATTTGCAGGACACATGAAATGTACTCAACATTCATGATGTACCAAGATAAAAATAGACACGCTTTCACCACTGAATTGCAAAAGAATTACTTCACACAGAAATAGCCAAAGCTTTCTGTCACCAATTTCCCATTCACAGTTTAGATTTAATCGATATAAAAGTTAATTATGTTTACTCCTAAACTAATCCTGCTTTTGTCTCTGACCCTGAAAAGGGACATGTTCTCTTGGTACTTCTCGCAAGGACAAAGAAGGACCTGAGACGCAGACTCAAGCTCGGTGAACGCAGCTGTTCTGCTCACCTGGTGCGGCTGTGGGTAGCTGTACTCAATCAGTGCTCGCAGCCAGGAAATGCTCTGCTCGCCTCCTCTCCTCCACACCAGAGACCCTTCACTGTCCCCTTCCTTTTTCACGTACACACTCAGCAGACCAGTTCCTGCTCCATACATGTGGTAGAAAAAGGTCAGGCAGTGTTTTCCGGGGACACCTCGCAGAGGCCTCGACAGGAGGAGTGCTTTCTGCCCATACACCATGTGCGATGCCTCGATGTACATGTAGTAGCCTTGGAAGAGAGCAGAGCAAGAGTTGTTAAAAAGGACACAAGTCACATCTGCACCGCTTCCAGTGGAAACGTGGATGACTTAACTGCAGTACTGAGCAAGAGTTTTGTATTTTTATTTTATTTTAAAAATTTAAAAAACTGACAAAACAACAATGAAGACAAAATCAAAACAACCTAAAAAGAACAAAAATAATACATGACCTCAAAACAATGATAGGAATTAACATGGTTGCTACATTACATAATGTTCTCTTCAACGAAGTTGCTCAGTCCACCAGCCATAAGAATGTAAGATTGATCAAACAATCAAAGAGAGTAAGAAGTAATAATAAAAAACAACACTGGAAATGATGCAGAGCTTCACCATACAAGATGGCAGGAGTTCAACAATAGTTCTTACACTGCACATTGTTCTTCTCAGATCAGTCATTCTGATTACCAGATTCAAGCGTGCAAAATTTGTCAAGAAAAAAGAAAATTTTAAGCATTGATTGTTCCTTTCAATAAACCACAGACATCAGCAATACACCTATTCCAGCTATCCTTGTATATACATATAAATTTTGTTTTTCATTTAATGAAAACCAAAATAACAAAAACAAATACATAAACAAAACAGCATAGACAGCAATAAAAATGATACAGAATTTCAAAACATGGTGATAGGAAATTAACAATGGTTGTTCTATTGCATAATATCATCTTCAGAATGGTTGTACATACAACCAGATATAGGCATGCACCATTGATCAAACAATTACACATTAACAGTTCCTTTCAATAAATCAACAGATATTAGTAGTACAATTAGCCTAGTTAACCTGTGTATATACATACATATTTTTTCCCTCTTCCTTCTGAGAGTTTTATAATTCAGTAGGATAGGTATGACCCAAGGAAAATAGGATATAAGAATTAGATAATAAAATAATTTTTTAAAAATGCAATGCTTTATAATTCTGTTTAATAGGAATTAATACACCATTATTTCAGCACTAATGTGGTGATTTTCATGTCAGAGTTTATCTTACTAATTCATGGGCAATAGTTTGAAGCTTGTAAATGCTTACCCCACACCCCCAACCCAGATGTTCAAATCCTAACCCCCAAGATTGGCCAGCGAGAGATACTTTTTTAAAGCAAGGGCAGAGGGGTAGGGCTCCACCAATGGGAATAACCCCCTTCCAAGGGAGCCCAGAGACTCCCTCGTCTCTTCTGCCGTTTTAAGGCAGAAGGAGAAGATGGACATCAATGAAGAAAAAGCCCCACTCCTGACATCAGGCCTGCTGACACCTTGATCCTGGGCTCCCCAGCCTCTGGAACAGTGGGAATAACTTTCCGTTGTGTGTAGGCTGCCCGGTCTATGTTAATTTGTTGGAGCAGCCCAAATGAACCAAGACAACCTCACCCTAAATGTCACATCAGCTGTCCTCCTTGCTCAGACCCAGCACCAGAGTATCCTCTGCCGTGGTCTCCTCTCATGCTCCACTCCCAGGCTGTCAGGAAATCCTGTTGGTTCTACCCTCAAAGTGTGTCCAAAGCCAGGAGTGGCGGAAAATGCCCAGACTCCCCGTATTTGCAAGGCTGCTGAAGGAGGATGGCGAGTTTGAGGCTATCCTGGTCTATGCAGTGAGTTCAAGTCCAGCCTGGACTATGTAGCAAGATGCTATCTCAAAAAAAATAAGAAGGAAAAGATACTCAGAATCTTCACTTTTCACTGCCTTGACTCATCTAAGCTGCTGTCATTTCTCACACGTACTAGTGTAACCCCTTCCCAGTTAGTCTGTCACTTCATTCATTCATTCATTCATTCATTTTGGTTTTTTGAGACAGTGCCTTACTATGTAGTCCAGGTTGGCCTCAAAACTCATGAGAATCCTCCTGCCTCAGCCTCCCGTGTGCTGAGATTACAGGTATGTGCCACTACCCTTGGCTAGTCTGTCACTTCTATCTGCACCCTCTGCTGTCTAATTTTGACACAGTATGCATAGTGAGCCTGTAAAACAAAAGCTAAATTTTACTAGGGTTCTGTCTAAGTCTTTCACTGACTCAGATGTGCAGAGTAGAAGCTGATGTCCTCAGGACCCCAGATAATCTGCCACACATTCTCTTACCTCACCAATTCCCACACTTTCCATTACTGCTTTTCCGCATGCGCCCTGTTGCTTGACCACATGGGACTTTGCTTTCCTCGATGCTCTCCCTCAGGTCGTTTGCACGTGCTAATCCTGCCTCTTTCTGCATATACCCGCAGATGTTGCTACCTCTCCTCCTTTATTTAGGTCTTTGCTCAGATGTTAATGTCTTAGGCCTATTCTGACTATGCAATTCAATTATTATCATTATTAGTTTTCTCTTTGAGTCAGGGTTTCACTTCGAGGTTCACGCTGGCCTTGAACTCACTTTCTGAGCCCAGGCTGGCTTCAAACTCTCAGTGATCGCCTGGCCTCAGCCTCCTGAGTGCTGGGATTGCAGGCGTGCCCCACAGTGCCTGGCTACTTCAATAATTTTTATAGCATTTAATTGCCTCTTAGCATACTACATACTTTCCTGATCTTTACTGTCTTTCTGTTTCTTTCCTCTGGATTATGAAAAATGCAGAGATTTTCCTTGTTTAGTTCATGGCCTTTCTGGGACACTGGCATTACTCATTTTCTTAAATGGTCTTGGCCTTTCAGATATTGTTTGTATTTTAAGGATACATGTTCTTGGTTACTTTTCTTGTTGCTGAGACAAAATACCCAACACCCAAAATGAAGGAAAGAAAGGTTTATTTAGCTTACAGTTTGTGGAGGTTTCAGTCCATACTAGGCTGGTTCTGAGGCAGAATAGTACATGGCAAAGGGCAAATCTTCATGGCAGCAGAGCACAGCAAAACAACCAGAGCAAAAGGGAGGAATGGGGGCAAAGCAGCCTCTTTCCTTCCCTTATACTGCAAACAGCCTACCCCCACCCAGGGGACCTGTAGCTCTCACACAGTCTCCATGCCCTCCTCTTCCACAGGCTCAGGATGTATACAAAGTAAGCACCCTGGCTTCCTGCTGAATCACTCAGCCAAACCTCTAGACTCCCCAAGTTGACACAATGTATCAACCATAGCACATGTATAAGGCAATACCAAGTTAGAGCAGTGTAGGCCAATACCTTTACCTAAAAATAATTTTAATATTTATTTATGTGTTTTTAAAATAATTTTTAACAAGGCTGGCATGGCAGCATATGCCTAAAACCCTTACCACCTGGGAGGCTGAGTCAGAAGGATAACAACTTCAAGCTCAGCCAGGGAAATTTAGTAAGATCATGTCTCAAAAAAGAAAAAAGGAAAAAGGAAACAAAAAGTCTGGAGATGTAGCTCAGTGTTCCTTGGGTTGAAGGAACACTGTTCCTCAGTGTTGAAACAAAACAAAACAAAACAAAACAAAACAAAACAAAACAAAACAACCCAAACCCAGAAGTTCGCCAGCTGATCAGAATTTGCCTCTTTGCTGTCCAAACAAATTATTCCTCTTGATTACACTTCTTTTCCTTGACTTGCATATGAAACTTCCCCTCCCAAGGAAAGACCAGAGCTTCACGGAGGGCTAGTCTGCCTCACATATGTTTGGAAAGCAGAGAAAAGCCTTGGGTATAGACAAGTTTTGCCACATTACAGCCTCAAACACTGTTTGTCTCAGCAAACAAAAGCTCTGGACGGGAGCCAGGGAGCCCCAACACTGATGCTTTGGACCAGCGCAAGTGTTCCTGTACATGAAGGAGTCCTGTCTGTGGAAGGGATGGTGGGCCGTGGAAAACAAATTCTTTCCCTGTGTGGGTCATTGCTTAATGTTCAATCGGGGTTCCAGTGGGTTTGCTGGGACCTCAGAATCCCGTCTGCTCTTTGTATCACAGCTATCACATATAGATGTGCAGACACACATGGGGTCCGTAATCCTGAATTACGAGGCAGCTGTTCTTCCAGCTCCTGGCTGGCTTCCTGACTGGAAGGAGCCCTGGTGGCTTGGTAAAGAGCCCATGTGGAAGGAGCAGCTAGTTGCACTGAGTAACCTGGAAGACCTAATAATTATTATTAAGGCCTAAGAATCGGGGGGAAAAAGACATCCCTCCTTTGGCGAGGACAGTGGCTCAAGGTGTCTCTTCAAAATGATTCTGTATCTTTAAATGATTTTAAAACCTTGTCATAAATGAGTATGGGACTCCAGTTTTGGAAAGTGAGAAATTCTGGAGACAGATGGTAGTAATTGCTGCACAAGGATGTGGCTGAACTTTGTGCCACAGAATTCTACATCTGAAAATGGTTCAAAGGGTAAATCTGATGTTGTGTATCTTTTACCATAATTTTTTTTTTAAAAGCTCATCTTGCAAACCTTTTCTGGATCTGACAATACCAGAAACTAGCATGATAAGATTAGTTGTGGAAAGATTGGAGACATTGGAGATTTTGATGATCTAAAGCTAGTTTTATGACTTCAGACTCGTTGGGTAGTACTGCTACATGTCTGGATGTCAACAACCAAAATTGTTAAAAGGTAAGGACTTGAACCTGGTCTGGTGGTGCCGGTCTGTAACTGCAGCACCCTAGGAGGCTGAGGCAGCAGGATCTCAAGTTTCAGTGCAGCTTGGACAACTTAGTTACTTAGGAGATCCTGCCTCAAAATAAATAAAAAGTGGGCTGGGGATGTGGCTCAGTCTGAAGGCTCCGGATTCCATCCCTGGTACTCTTTGTTGGTGTGGGGTAGAGAGGGGTAGGGTGGAACAAAAGACAAGGCCTTGAGATAGATTGCTGTCAAGTTCAGCTGTATACGCACACATAAAACCCCAAATACCTGGCTTTGATTTGTGTTTTTTTCTAAAGCACAATTTCACAAATTCATTTCACTTTTTGATATTTTAATATATTATTATTTCACAAAAGAAGGGAGTACTCTGGGAAATGAAGAAGAGTCCTACCTTTGCTTAATTTCAGGTGGGAAGAACATCTAATTACCACAAATAATGAAGATTTATTGAAACCCTAAAAGGCCCTCCCCAAAGAAAGTAAAGAAAATTAAAGCATAGAAGAAAGTAAAAGAGTGATAGTATCTCTTTCTGGAATTGTTAAAAACCACAACGTAGAGCGGCTTTTCCGGGCAGCAGGATGGGGGAGGGAGGATTTGATGCAGTCTGTTCCCAAGGGAAGGAACTGGAGAGTTGAAGGTAATTTCTCACTAAACTGGATGGTTGTTTGTTGATTTATCCGTTCCATTTTAGCTTGGCTACAAAATCCCTGTAAGTGCCAGATCAACCAAAACAAATTGTTTACAAGGAATCCCAGCAGCGTGGCATCCTATAAATTCAAATAAAATGACAGAGCCCAGTAAAACTTTGGGGGTTTGTTAAGAGTTGCCTTTATTGTCTTGTAAAGAAGTAGCATCTGTGTCAGGAATCTTTCCGGTCCTGCAGGTTAGAGCTGCTCCAGCAGATGGTGGCAAGAAATGGACAGATAAATTCAGAGTCCGCCCAAACTTGATACAAGTCACCAGCCATCTGTCACAAATGCCTTTATTCTTTTAGAAGGAGTCAAATGATAGGGCTAAATTTTTTTTCTTTTCCTTTTCTTTTTGGTTTTTGTTGTTCGTTTTCTAAAATGCCTAGTACTGCAAATGTTTCCCAAGTTTAGTCATGCAAATCTGACTTTCAGGGTTTCTTTTTTTTGTCTTCCCATATACTACCTGTATTCATTTTCAGTTTTATTTAAATAGATTCCACTTTCATTGCTTAAATACCTTTGTTCAAATAGGAAACTTCATATGTGAAAACAAAACACTAGCCATAAGTCTATGAAACAATGGTTTTGAAGTATTGGTTATAGATACTTTTCAGACTTGGGTATTTGTCTTGGTTACTTTACTCTAGCTGCTGAGACAAAATACCCAACACCCAAAATGAAGGAATGAAAGGTTTATTTAGCTTACAGTTTGTGGAGGTCTCAGCCCCTACTTTGCTGGTTCTGAGGCAGAGTGGCACATGGAAGATAGCAAATGTTCATAGCAGCAGAGCACAGCAAAAGCAGCCAGCAAAAGAGAGGAATCATAGTAAGCGGCCTTTTTTTCTCTCTTACCTTGTAAACAGCCTACCCCCACCCAGGGGACATGTAGCTCTCATATAACCTGCATGCCCTCCACTTCCACAGGCTCAGGATATATACAAAGTTAGCACCCTGGCTTCCTGCTGAATCACTCAGCCAAACCTCTAGACTCCCCAAGTTGACACAATGTATCAACCATAACAGTATTCCAGCTAAATGAAAAAAAATTCATGCTTTTGAATTACCTGATGGTAGAGGTAAAGCAACTGGGAAGCATTGCTGTAAGAGTTTGGTCAAACCTTTGATTTCTACTAACTTTACTAGTACTCATAAGTTGTAGTTTTCTATTTTTTAGAAACACAAATAACATAAAACAATGAGGCCAGGGAACTATTTCAGAGGCAAACATCAAAAAACACTTTTGTTTTTTTTTTTTTTTGGTCTTTTTGAGACAGGGTCTCATTCTGCAGTTCAGGTTGGCCTTGAACTCGATTTGTAGCCCAGGCTGGCCTTGAAGTGATCCTCCTCTCTCTGCCTCCCAAGTGCTGGGGTTATGGACTTGTGCCACCACACCCAGCAAACATCAAATTTTGTACAAGATTCAGTAATTTTAAAAATAATAATATTATACATTTCATTATCAAGTCTTTTTACAAACATAATCTCAGTTAACCATCTCAGCAACTCTAAGAGGTTAGCAGTGCATTGATTATTATTGTTTTACACATGAGGAAACTGAGGCTCAGAGAGGTTATGTGTGGGGAGCGGCTGAGCCAGCAAACTCCTTGGGACTGGAGCAAAGCCAGTTCCAGGAATGCGAAGGGCCCGAGCCAGACCATGTAAACAAGCTGACCTCTAGCTCAGCTGCATACCAGCAGGTGTCTGGCCCTCTCAGTGTTCCTCACTGTTAACTACAGCACAAGTACTTCTGAGAATGTTGCTTTCCTTGTTCTCTGTGAAACACCAAGACCTTGCACTTTTGACCCCATCACATGCCCATCCCACCTGGTCCCAGCTTTCCTTTTCCTCTGTGTCTTGTTTTCTCTTAATCTCCTGTTGTCTCCTCTCAGGAGCCTGCTGGCCATGCAGGATGTGGCAGATATGTAACCATGCCCCAGTGTCTGTAGGCAGCAATGGACAGAGGCAACTCATTACTTATTGCTTTCTGCTGGACTATCTCATACCACCCTAGAGTTTGGAAAGTTTATCACATTGCCCATTAGTAAGTGAGGGACTCTAACTACCTTGGGATTGCTACACATGACATACTGGCTCAAGTGGACTCAGCACATTCTCACATACTTTTGGTGAGGCTTCTCTGAGTGACTCTTTTTATACTGACTGACCATGTAATGTAGTTACCTGTAAAACAACTTTGTATGTCTCTCCTCTTTTTTTCTCCTCTGTCTGTATGTGCTCTTCCAAGCAGACACTGGCAGATTTTAAGGATGGGAATTGAAAAGGTGGAATGCCCTCTTTAAGTACAGACACATCCTGCAAATGTCCCAGAATGCATTACATTAATTTAGAAAGGACCTTTTGTCCACCGACACCAAACAGATACTTGTCATCATCGGGGAGGGAGATAGTGAATTGCTGGTTCAGGGTTTGAGTCCATTACCTTGCTAATGTATATGTAAGTCCTGCTATTTTGTACACTGCCATTACTTTATTGCCTATATTTTAAGAGAAACACATAAGGTTGTTAGCACTAAATTAGCAACATAGGCAATAGGAAATATCCCTTTCAGATGCAACTTCATTTAAATTAAATTGTACTTCTAATCATGGGCAAGCTGCTGCTAGTGTATTCTTATTTTTATTTTTATGTGTGTATGTGTGTCAATGGCACCACTCAAAGGCTTGTAGCCCGGATGGGATAAAGAGCAGAGAGAGGCTTGCTGCTGCTTTGGTGCTTCACGGCTCGCTGACTCGTGTTTGCACTGCCATGAACTGTTCTCCTCTGTGATGCTCCTCCGCCATGCCATGTTGCCCTGGAGCCAGCCAATTGTAGACTGAAACCTGTGATGCTCCTCTGCCATGCCATGTTCCCCTGGAGCCAGCCAGTTGTAGACTGAAACCTCCACAAACTGTGAGCCAAAGTAACCTTTCCTCCTTTATTTATTTATTTATTTATTTATTTATTTATTTATTTTTGGTACTGGCAATGGAACTCATGACCTCAGGCTTGCCAGGCAAGCACCTATGCCACTGAGCTATATCCCCAGCCCTCCCTTTCCTCCTTTAAATTGTGGGGGTTGGGCATTTTGTCTTAGTAAGGGAAAAAGTAACTAAGATCTATCATCTGCTGAGAATACTGAGGAAAACAAGTGGGTAATTTCGTGGGAGAGGAGATACTTGGAAGTAAACCTATTGGAGAGCTTTCCAAGGAACAAAGTCTTGAGTAACCAACATCTCCACAAAAATAGAAGGCTAATGAAATGAGCTGGACAGTCTTTGAGCTGCTTTTCCCTGTGAGGCATCTCCCTACTGAGTTTGAAGGCTTAGCGGGTGGCAGCAACTAAGTGACAGAGAAACCAACTCACTGAGCAGAGACGGTAATAATTGAATTCAATGCTGTCAACGGCCTGGAGGGCTAAGTTTGTGAGAACAGAGAGTAGTAAAGAAACAATGCCCATCACCTGACACTGTTCCCTCAAGCCACTTCCCATTTTTCTTTCTTCCCTATACTAGAGATTGAACCTAGGAAACACTGAGCTATATACCCCTTCTATATTTTTAAATTTTGACACAGGATCTTCCTAAGTTGCCCAGACTAGTCTCAAACTTGTGATCCTCTTGTCTCAGCCTCCTCAGTAGTTGAGTTACAAATAGGCACCACTACATCTCGCAATTGGCCAAATTCTGAACTTGCAGAGAACAAGAGACAAGAAGTCAGATGCAGAACCAAGTAGCAGTTCGGCTTTCACCACCGAAAGAGACGAAAGTCCAAGTTTAGGACGTACAAGGGAGGGCAGCTTCTCACTAACCTTTAGAGTACTTCCTCGGAGACTCTGCCTGGAACCAGAGGTAGAGACAGTAAAGCAGAATTACAACCCTGTCCAAATGGCTCAGTTCTGACCGGACTCAGGGGACTGCTCTATTTAGTCATCTCTTAGATAACAGGTTGAATCCTCTGTGGAGGAATTTTATAATTTTTCATTCTCAATATCCAGTATGCAGCTGGGCATGGTAGGGCACACCTGTAATTCCAGCCTTTGGAAGGCTGAGGCAGGAGGATCATTGCAAGTTCAAGGCCAGCCTGGGCTACAAAGTGAGTTCAAGCCCAGCCTGAACTGCATAGCGAGACCCTGTTTCAAAAAAAAAAGAAAAGCAGAGGAAGGAAGCCTCGCTTCTGCTGCTTCAGAGAAGCTCTGGTCTTCACCTTCACCTCTTAGACATCGTCCCCTGGCTTCCAGTGCAGACGCTTCAGCCCCAGACGGGGACTCCCACAGGACGCCACAGCGAGCTCCAGGCCATTGTCCTTCAACTGGATCCCTCAGATCTCCAGTGCACAGGCAGACCTTTGGCACTTGTCCACACCTGACTCTGCGGGTGGCCTTTGTAAGCCAATATTGAAAATTCTTTCTTTCTTTCTTTCTTTCTTTCTTTCTTTCTTTCTTTCTTTCTTTCTTTCTTTCTTTCTTTCTTTCTTTCCTTCCTTCCTTCCTTCCTTCCTTCCTTCCTTCCTTCCTTCCTTCCTTCCTTTTTCTTTCTTTCTATTTTTTCTCTGTTTCTTTTTCTTTCTTTTCTTTTCTTTTTTGCCTTTTTGAGACAGGGTCTCACTATGCAGTTCAGGCTGGCTTTCGACTCACTTTGTAGCCCAGGCTGGCAGCAGTCCTTCGGTCTCATCCTCCTGAGTGCTGGGATTACAGATGTGCACCACCATGCCAGGCCTGAAAATTCTTATTTTATGTTTTAAAATTTTTATTTATTTATTTATTTATTTATTTAATTTTTTGGGTATAAGGAGTCGAACTCAGGACCTCGGGCTTGCCAGGCAGGTGCTTGTGCCACTGAGCTACATCCCCGGCATGTGAAAATTCTTATGTACTTGGATATCTTGCCTTAAGTCTGTTTCTCTAGTAAGCACTGACTGACATAATCATTAAACCAAAAGTAATTGAAAATTAGTTTGCACTACCTATTAGAATGGCTACAGTTAAAAAGACTGACGACACCAAATGCGGAGAAGAACTCAAAGTGGGCTGTACCCACATATGTCACTGATGGAGGAAGAAACAGGGCCATCACTTTAAAAAATAGATTATAAAATACAGAATCTCACCCAAGAACTCAGACTTATTAAAAAGCGAATGTATGGAGTGGGAACAGGGCTTTTACAATTGTGGAGTAAGAATCTCTGAATGCCTGTTCCTCCAACAAGAACACTGGCAAAAATTGTCAAAATCAACTTTTTTCAGAACTCTTGGAATTAAATAAAAGCCTGCAACAATCCAAGAGTGCTTGTTCAAGAAAAATGACTGAATGGTGGTAAGAACAGGGACCTATGCCCTGTTCCGATCCCCACGTCTCCTACTCTGTAAAGGCCTTGAAAACCAGGAGCTCCAGAACTAAGGTGCCTGCGCAGAGCAGTAGTCGGGCAGCCCCTGGACGGGCAGCGAAGGTTTGGAGATTCCAAAACCTCCATTCGTGGATGAATGGCATCATTCGGTCTGTTTGCTGGCTTACTGAAGGGCTCCATCCCCAAGGCTTGTCTTTATTTAACCTGAGGCAGTGTATTGATTCTGACAGACACACAGTGACCTAATATATTTATAGTGTGGCTTTTCTGAGCTTTTCTTTTTATTTAATGGGCATGTATTGACTGACCATCTAATGCAGTTGTCTGTAAAAGAGCTTTTTCCCCTTGCTGTTTCTTTTGTATGTGTTCTTCCAAGCACACACTGACAAGCTTTAAGTATGGGTAGTGTAAAAGATAGAATCAACTCAGATACAATGCGATAGATTCCTAATCTTAGACCTGAGCCGTGTGCCTATCACCTCCTGACTTCTCCAGTCATTCCCAGAATGCAGACTCGGCATCCGTGTGAATGCAACTCGGAAATGAGGGGGCAGTGCAGAGTGAATACTGAATGGGTGAACATCGCTGGCTAGGGGAATAAGTCTCTCAGATGTCCCCAAGGTTAAGCCCCCGGGTTAACACGGTAGTGGCCAAGTCGAGGATGCATCTTTGTTTGGGTTCTTCTCCCCTGTTTTCCAGCCTCTGTCATGCAACCCTGCTCTTTGGAGTCACATCCCCAGACCTCCTACCAGCAGACAGATTTACAGTTTAGACTCCACTATTTGAGAATCCTGGTTGACAGTATCCCACATGCCCGCCAGGTATAATCACTTAGAGTTCTGGAAAGTTGCCTCACTACCAATGGTCCCGTGCCTCGCAAGTGCTGTTCCTTCATGCCAACATGCTTCCTCATTCCCTACCATTCCTGACAAATTCCAACTCCTAAGGATAGCTGGCTCACTGTCCTTTGGTGTGGTGCCACTACCACTATAACTTAACCCTTGTTACTTTACTTGGTGATTCTGAGGCATTCATGCATCGTTTGGCAACATAATATATTACAGGTGCTCAGGACATGCAGAATTAATCAAGATCACAAGGAACCAGGACTATGTAACAATTATAACTGTTCTCAGTTCTAAAATGTTTGATTCATATATACATGTAATTCTGATATTGGTGGCTTTAACAAGTGTTTTGTTATTATTATTATTATTATTGGTTTTTGGCTTTTCAAGACAGGGTCTCACAGTGTAGTTCAGGCTGCCTTGAACTCATTATGTAGCCCAAGCTGGTGTTGAACTTACAATCCTCCTGTCTCAGCCTCCCAAGTTACAAGTATGTGCCACCATGCCTGGCCCTTAACTGTTTGTTTTAAAAGAGTCTTGGCTTCTGCTTTAATTGGTGAATAAGTAGTACTTGTCCCCATCTGAGAACCAACACATCAGCCTATAGAACACACACTATTAGAGGCCAGGACAAGAGGAAGCCACTCTTCCATGTTCAGAATATGCAATGCGTATGTTGGGCTATAGTGCTGGAATTACATTTGCATATTGGTATATAGACATTAGAAATAATTCAGAAAAAATATAGATTTTGCTGAAGGAATTTTCTATTGATGTCCAAAAATCCCATTGGTTTGTATATAGCCTTTCAGAGATACCCCACCAACTTTGGTGTGAAGAGTGTTGGAGTGCTTTTATGTTCTCTTTGAAATATACAGGCCGTTACATACAGACTGTCACAGCTATTCCAGGTTAGGTCCATTAGTATATCATGTAGGCTGGGAGTCTGATAGACAGTGCACACAGGCAGTAGCCACTAGGGCACTTCTCTGAACTACTTCCCCACCTGAAGAATGGTACCTTTCCCTAACTTGACAAGTAGTGGTAAGGATATACGGATTCCAAGTACAGTGCCTACACAGGGTAAATGGTCAATAAATGATCACTAGCTTTATTATCGCTTCCATTACAGTGGACATTAAAACAATTTTAGTACTGGGGGTTGAACTCATGGAGCTACATTCTTATTGCTTTTCATTTTGTATGTTGAGACAGGGTCTCACTAAGTCACTAAATTGCTCGGGCTGGATTTGATCTTGTGATCCTCATGCCACAGCCTCCCAGACTGCTGGAATATTAGGTGAATGCCAGCCAACCTGTCCAGGTTATTAAAGTAATTTTAAGAATAAAAGTGAAACATCTTCAACCCAGTGCTGTATATCCTGTAGGTATTTTGGGCACAGCATAGCAAATTATTTTTGCATTTGCATTGCTGTGCGTGGAAGTGCAAAGCTATAACCTGGGAAAGAGTTTATTTAGTTAGAAAACTAGAAGGTATCTTGAGAACCTTTTGGAAATTTGTACTGAAACAGGTGAAATGTAGAATGAAGAAGAACATAAGATGTAGAATTAATTTACTTGGGAACGAGTCTGCGTTCTCCATGCTGTGCACCAGAGAATTTAATTAAATGCATCAGGTATTCACACAGAATAAATACTGAATACACTAAGACGTTTTTGCATCAACTATGCTGTAAAGTTTCACCTCAGTCAACTGAAACATTCTTTTGAGTTTTTGAAGAGAAATGCAATACAACCACATCATTTCCTTTAAACAAAGGCTTACCACGTTACTCAACACACATTCCCATAACCCAAGAATAATGTAAATAAAGGAGAATTATGAGTCATTTTATATTTACTGCATGTGCTTCATTAGATTTTCATAATCCTGAGTGTATGATGAGGAGGAAGAACACGGTCTACAGATGATACAAGTTCAGACAGTGAAGTTAATGTGTTTTTATTTCATTTTTTCAGTGCTGAGGATCAAACCAATGGCCTATGGGCATATGAAGCAAGCCTTCTACCATGGAGCTTTGCTCCGCCCTGGACAGTAAGTTATTTTGGTATAAAGACACAGGCCAGGCCAGGGGCTAGACTGTAACCACTGAAGTTAAAAGAGTTTGCCCCATCATTCACGGTCCACCCTGTTCCTGGAAGCAAACCTGTTATGGGTTGGATTGTGCCTCTTCAAAGCACACATGCTAAAGTCTTCACCCCAAGTACCTCAAGATAGAATTATATTTGGAGGTAGGGCCATTTTTGGCATTTAAACATTTTATTGCTACATTTTAGATACACATAATGATCCCATTCATCATAGGGAATTTATACCTGCACGACATACCTTCATTCTTCTTTTTTTTCCATTCTCCTCGCCATCCTTTAATTCCTCTTCCCCTCTTGATTTACAAAGCTCTGTTTCCATTTTTTCTTCTATTATTTTATCTTTTTCTTTTCTTCTTTCCTTCCCCCTCCCTGCTCCCTTACTCCTTTCCCATTTGAACACTATCTTCCCATTACCCAGTATCTGTTATACATTTTGATCCTTATTTACACTTTCGGTTTCTCACACCAGAGAAACAATGCAGTATTACACATGTGTGTCTGATTTATTTCACTTACTAGTACGGTGTCAAGGTGCATCTATTTAGCTGGAATGTCTCAAGTTTATCTTTTTATGCCTGAATAGTTCTCCATCACACAAAAATCTGTATCTTTTTTATCCATTCATTGGTTGATGGGCATCTGGGCTGTTTCTAAGATTTAGTTATTACAAACTGTGCTGCTATAAACATAGGTGTGCATATATTGCTGTGGTATGACGCTTTTAATTCTTTTGGAAAGATGCCAAGAAAGGGAATAACTGGATTGAATGGAACCTCTAATTGCACTTTTTGAAAAATCTCCACACTGATTTCCATAGTGGTTGAGCAGTATACACCCCAGCAACAGTGAAGAAGGGCTCCATTTCCCCCACAGCCCTGCCAGCATTTGTTATTGGTTGATTTCCTGATAATATCCATTCTTTCTGGAGTGAGATGGAATCTTAACATTGTTTTTGTTTTTGTCTTTTTTAACAGGGTTTCACTGTATAGTTCAGGCTGTCCTTGAATTCACTTTGTTGCTCAGGCTGGCCTGGAACTCACAGCAATCCTCCTGTCCCAGCCTCCTGAATGCTGGGGTTATAGGCATGTACCACCACACCCAGCCTCAGCACTGTTTTAATTTGCATCTCTTGAATGACCAGTGATGGTGAACATTTTTTCATATATTTATTTCCCATTTCTACTTCTTCATCTGAGAAGTGTCTATTCATTTCAGATGTCTATTTCTGGATTGGGTCTTTAAATTTGGGGGGGTCTCGATCTTGTTTGAGTTCTTTATATATTTTAGATAGTAGTCCTTTGTCTAAGGAGCAGTTGGAAAAAAGTTTTTCTCATTCTGTAGGTTGTTTATTAACTCATTTGATGGTTTCTCTTGGCCTGCAAAATCTTTTTAATAAGATGAGATCCCAGTTACTGATTCTTTGTGATAGTTCCTGTGTGGCTAGGGTTTTGTTCCTAAAGTCTTTGCCTGTACCAATGTCTTCAAGAGTTCTACCTCTTACATCTTTGTCATGGTTACTTTTCTCTCGTTGTTGAGACAAAATACCCAACACCCAAAAGGAAAGGTTTATTTAGCTTACAGTTTGTAGAGGTTTCAGTCCATACTTGGCTGTCTCAGAAGCAGAGTGGCACATGGCAGAGGGCAAATGTTCATGGCAGCAGAGCGCAGCAAAAACCACAAGAGCAAAAGGAAGGAATGGCTGCAAGCAGCCTCTTCTCTTCCCTTCCCTTGTAAACAGCCTACCCCCACCCAGGGGGCGTGTAGCTCTCACATAGTCTCCATGCCTTCCTTTTCCACAGGCTCAGGATGTGTACAAAGTAAGCACCCTGGCTTCCTGCTGAATCGCTCAAACCTCTAGACTCCCCAAGTTGACACAATGTATCAACCATAACAATCTTCCAGAAGGTTTAGTGTTTCTGTCTTCATATTTAGATCTTTGATCCGTTTAGAGGTAGGGCCTTTAACATGGTAATTAAGTTAAAATGGGGTTGTTAGGGTAAACCCTAATCAATATGACTGGTGTCACAAGAAGAGACATCAGAGATGTGCTAGTGCAGAGGGATGGCCAGGTATAGACACAGCAAGAAGACAGCTATCTGTAAGCCTAAGAGAGAAACCAGGAGAAACCAATTCTGCCGATACCTTGAACTTGGACCACTGTCTGATGTTAAGTAAACAGGTGAGTAGCTATAACCAGTCTCATTTTCTAGATGACAAAACAGACTTGCATATTTTAGGAAGCTTCCTCCAGGTCTCATATTGACAGAGTGGGGAAATTTGGGTAATCCTAACTGCAAAGTCCTAGGTCTGTTTTAGCTCCAGCCTGGTGTCCTTCTCTGCCCTTTTCAGGGACTCCTTCCCTCTATTGTTTACTGGTCTTCCTCTGTCTTAGGCTTTGTTACCTAAAGTAGTCCATTGTAGTACTCTGGGTGTCTTTGAGGGTACATCTTCTCACCTCTTATTGCTAGCCTACTTGGAATCCTTGAGAAAGGAAAGATAAACCACCAACTCTCTCCCAGAAAAAATGTCCACCCATACAATGTGTTGACCACAATGGACTCAAGCTAAAATTGATTTCTCACTGACTTACTCTCTTGAAATAATAAAAAAAGATACCTTGCCACAATTCCGTTTTCGAGTGGTCCTGCTAAATAAGTGGTTATTTTTATTTGTGTCAGGGAACGTTTATGGATAGACAGAAGATTGATTCATTCATTCATTCACTTCATAGGCACTTTTGAATGCCTGTCATGCATAAGGCACAATACTAAGTCCTGTTGGAATTCAAACTGAATTTTATACTACCCGGCTCTCAAGATGTTTCTAAACAGTAGTCAGTGAAACTCAATTTTGACATTTTTGTTAGAGTTACTTCTCCATTACATGAAGTGTTGAAAGTCGTAAGACTACAGCTGCTACAGGTTCCTTGCTACCATGATGAGAGATCCTACCTGAGACTGAGGCCAATTCAGAAAAATCCGCATAGATTGGCAGAGAGAGAAAGAAACTGTGTTCATGACAAAGTTTTGTCCCTTGCATCAACCTATACCCATCACTAACCTCTGTTACTGAGTCTAATATGATTCCCTTCCCATTTAAGTCAGGTTGAGTTTTGTTTTCTGCTGCAGGCTCTCAGGACAGTTTTAACACAGAAAAGTCTTTCTTTTACTGTTTTAACTTCCCGATCTCTTTACAAATGTAGTCTCAAGGATCCTTAGTGCATCTTAAGAATTTTCTATGGAAGGCTGAAAGTAGGCATCTGGTCTACCATTAGGCCAATACTGAATCTCCTCCCCAAAATCTTTTACTGAAGCAACATTCCACCACCTGCTAAGGCAGTGAAAGGACAAGAGAGGTCAGCGTAGGACGAGACTGCATTAATAATCAATAATATCTGAGGTCTATGGGACACTCACCAGGAAGGTGGCTGCAACTGAATGCTCTCCTCCTCCCCAGCTAAAGCTTTCAGGAGGAATTCTGGACTACAGGAACCTCTGCAGTGCGAGCACCAAGGGTCACAGAGAGTCACCCAGAAGTGGCTGATGCAGAGGTTCTCAGAGTTTAGCTGTCTATTATAACAAAGGACTGTTGATAGCCAAGAGAGAATTGAAAATAACACCATATGTTTTAAAAATTCTTTTAATTTCCTCTTACCTGCCCAGACTAAAAGATAACAAAGGTGAAGGACAGTGGAGGAGGTAAAAAAGAAAGAATGAATAGTTCTCTTTTGATTATCCCTAGTGTCAGCCCAAGCTGAAGGAAAGAGAGAACATTCACCGAATGCCAAGTAGAAGTTTTGGCATGGACTGGACACCTTAACGTACCTGAATGTGCACCATTCTAATACCTCAACAGGATTGGAAGCTAAGAGATTTGCAAGGAGGTGGTCAGTCTTGAGAATATGTGTAAAGAGAAGGATAGAAAGAAAAAATAAAGCTACTTGTGACTGAACCCTCCCAAGTTTAGTGTAGTGGACTGATAACTGGTGGTCAATTTATAACCCCCAGATGAACTGAGTAAGTGTGGTGCTGTGCGCACAAGGGTCTGTTTCCAGTAGCATGAGAGGCACAACTGGAGAAGGAAAAGGAGGCGGTTGGGAGCTGAGAAAGGCTGTTGGGCGCTGGTAGAAGCTGTAAGGAGCTGTTGGTTGAGCTTGTCATACTGGCTTTCCTGATGAACTCAGCTGTTTTCATCCTTTGAGGAGCTCGGGACCTTGTGGGCACTGAGAACGGCTTTGGTTCACTTTGGGGAAGCTCTGGTCCTCACTCTTGAGCATTGCTTCCTGGCTCCAGAGGGGAAGAAGGTGCACAGCTTAGGCTCCTGAAGCTTGCTGCATTGGCTTCCCTGATGGGAACTCAGCCATCTTAATCATTGGAGGAGCTCAGGACCTCACTGTTGTTGAGGATGGCTCTAGTATCTTTTGAGGGAGCTCTGGTTGTTCTGAGTGTCACTTCCTGGCTCCAGTGCAGACCCCTCAGCCTGCTAGCACAGATCCTTTATCCTGCTGGCAGCACAGACTTTCCAGGTTCCACCACTGACCTTTGGGCCTTTGCAGAGTGAACCAGGCCTGCATGAGATACTGTTATGGGCTCTGGGCTTCCAGATGGATTCATGGGAGGCATTGTTATGGGCTCTAGGTATTCAGCTAGACTTATGCAGAACATTATCATAGGATCCAGGCCCTCAGCTGGATTCCTTGGTCTTAGTGTGTGGACAGATTTCCTGCACTTTCTTGTACATCATTCTTTGGGTGACTATTATAAATACTCTTATGAAGTATGTGTCCTATAACATATTGTTCACCTTGCAAAATAAGCCCCAAATCAACACATTTAGCCAGTTCCACACAGAGGTTATATATACCAAACCCAAACCGTAACCGTAACCTTAACCCTAATTTTTTTTAACAAAAGGCCGGAATTTTACTAACCTCCCTAACCTAGATAGACCATAACATATGGTGCAATGCCATTTGTCTTCATATTTACTATCATAATGGTTCTTCTATAAGGCTCTTTATCTCTATAAGTATATTTCTATAAGATATAGTGTATCTCTATAAGATAGCATAAGCATATCTCTATAAGATATAGCATATTTCTATAATCTTAGTAGCATGGACATCCTAAAAATTGGACTAAATATTATGCTTTGATCCAACTGTTAAATCAAATGAAGGGGTAAGTGAGAAAGGTCCACTCTGTGTGGTATATTTATCACTGATATTGTTTATACTTGCTGATATGTGGTCATTGTTATGGTTTGTGTCTAGATGTCCCACCAAAGCTTCATGTAGACGTACCTGGGCTCTTTTAGAGGTGGCTGAATCTAGAGTGTGTAACTGATTCGTGATGTAATGCTAGGATTAAAGTTCTAGGATTAAGGGTGGGTGGTTACTATATCAGTCTACTGATTGGTTTGCCACCACCCTAGTCCTGGTAGCCTGGATCCAATGGACAGAAAGAGGCTTGTCTTCTCCTTTTGCTTGCTTTGCTACCTTCTGTCCACCATGAACTTCTCTTCTGCAATGCTCCTCTGCCATGCCACCCTGCCTGAAACCTCTATAAACTGTGAGCTGAATAAACCTTTTCCCCTTTAATTTTGTGTATCAGTTATTTTGTCTCAGTAACAAGAGATAAGTAACTAACACAATGGTAATATGAGTGTTTAGTCTGCTCTATTGTAGCTTATACATTTTCTATAGAATGCACTCACTGACTGAACACTCCAAGCACACTGCTCCCTGTTTTTACCCTAAGAACGCCATGAAGCATGTTTCATAGCTGAATTTTCCATCTTTGATTTAGCTGCAGAGAGCTTGAAATTAGACTTGTATATCTCTTCTGTTTGCCAGTACATTCTATATACAGACTTCATCCTGGAATCCAATTTAGAGTGTCATCTTTTTTTTTTTTTACTTTTGTCCCCTTCTGTTTTGTTTTTAACACTATTTATAATTAAATCACCTTTGCATGACTATCTTTGTCTTTCAGAGCTTTTTTTACAGCCATATATGTGTATATATGTATATGTATATACATATATATATATACATAGAGAGAAAGGATGCTTATATCTATATAAGGATGTGTGTGTGTGTGTGTATATATATATATATATATATATACACACACACATAGAGAGAGAGAAAGGATGCTTTTCAATTCACCTATTGAATACCCTATGTGAGTAGAACCACATGTGTAGTGCATTCTAAACATGAGAGATAAATTTGCACATTTCCAAATGCAGAAACCAGCCTAGGCTCCAATTTTAAGAGGTAGCACCATGTGGCGTGACTCACCTACCCCAGTAGTGTGATCTCCCTTCGGTCCTGTGTAGGAAGTGGGAGTTTCTCCTCGCCTCCTGTGCCAGCTGCTCCGGTTCCTCTTCTCCTGAGTAAAGGCACATTCATCTTGATCAAAAGTGCACTCTCCAGGTGGGCGCGGAAGGCTCTCTGCAAGGCAACAGCAGGTGCTGTAGTCACTGAGACGCTCTCTTTTTTTTTTTTTTTTTGGCGGTACTGGGGATTGAACTCAGGACCCTGTGCTTGCTAGGCAGGCACTTATTCCACTGAGCTATATCAATGAATGTGCATACCACACTCCCAGGCAGTCTGCTCCACACGTCTGAGTGCTGTCTGGCCGCATGGCACTGACAGAAAGGCAGCAAACCCCCTCTCCCACCCCTGCAGGGCAGCCCACCTGCACCATGCTCCCACCCCCAGCCAGACGGTCTGTGCCCACCTTGCTTCCAGCCATAGAGGCAGAGAACTATTTAAAATCTAGATTTAATATTGGGATACTCTGAGAAAGAAACTTTCCCTGTCTTGTAAAGGTATTTGCATGCATGAGCTTGCAACCCTCTGAAAAGTGGAGGTGTATCGCCTTTATGAATAAATGAAAAGTAGTCAAATTGTATAATGCAGGAGCGGTCTTCCGAAATCCAGGATGAGTGAAGGATCTCCTCATAGCGATTCTATGGCTGCTTTGGAGGGAGGGGAGACATGTGAGAGAACTAAATAGATCTCTGGAGACATGGCTGTGTATAGCAAGTGACCTAACTCCTCTGTACCTCAGTGCTCGTATGTATAATGCAGAACATGATCCAGTTCATAAGGATTAAATGAGACGATGAACATAAAGTACTAAATACCAAGTTCTTAATAATTATTAACCAGGTAAATATTGGGAATTGTTATTTTACTAGAATCTTATTTTCCATTTTAAAAGAAAAATATTTGTCTTTGAATGCTATCTTTACTAATGTTAATAAATATTTGTACTAAAGAATAACTTTTAAAAATTACTATTCTGGGGCTGGGGATATAGCTCAATGGAATAAATGCCTGCCTGACATGTGCAAGGTCCTTGAGTTCGATCTTAGGTACAGCAAAAAAAAAAAAAAAAAATTACTATTTCTAGAAGAGTGTTCCACTCAATTTCTGTTTTTTTTTTTTTTTTTTTTTTTTGAGACATGGTTTTGCTGCGTAGTCCAGGCTGGCCTCAAACTCACAGCAATCCTCTTGCCTCAGCTTCCCAAGTTCTGTAGCCTAGGATGGCCTTGAACTCACAGCTGTCCTCCTGCCTTTTCCTCCTAAGTGCTGGGATTATGGGGGTGTGTCACCACGCCCACCTACATTTTATAAGGTGACGACAACAATAATAATAACCATTATAATTAAGATGGAATATTTTTTAAAGCACCACTTTGTGCCAGGTCCTATGAGAGGGAATGCATATGTATTATCCCCAATATTCAAGTGGGTGCTACTGTCTCCTACAAAAAAGGGCTAAAATTGCATGTGCAAAGAGGCATTGTACCTTCCACACAGAGGTTATATATACCAAACCCTAACCGTAACCCTAACCCTAACCCTAACCCTAATTTTTTTAACAAAAGGCCAGAATTTTATTAACTACATTTCTAAATTTTGAAGCTTACTACAAAGCTCTGTATTGAGGCGCTTCTGTCAAGAAAAGCAAAGGATAGCCTGGCTTAGATGAAGTACATGAGGCCCTTAGAGAAACTAGAAGTGTCACATACATGCCAGGGAGACCTACAGAGACAATAACTGCCTTCTTACCTGGAGACCAGCAGCTTCCCAACTGTACTGTAATATCATCGAGGGCTACAAGTCCACAGTCCCAAAAACTTTTGCATAGGCTCATGAAGACGACCTGCAATTTATAAAGTTGTTAATCTTGTTCGCTGAAAATGGGAAACTTACAACCAGGGGTTTACTTAGCATGATTTACCTGCATAAGCAGTTAAAAGCACCTCTTCAGTGTCCATTGAATAACAGTACAGACACAGAACAAGAGGACAGGTGCCACTGGTATAGGGTGCTAAATTACTCAGATTATTTTAAGGAGGGTCAATAATGATGTATTGTGTAGACTTCATAATGATAATGCCAAAACTAGAGATATTCTTGGGAGAATTGACAAGTAACATAAAGGTTAACTAGAGACACAGAAAAGCCCATCGAGTTTTAAATATTTTCCCTATAATCCACAAAGAGCATAATGAGTTGAGGGTTTTTCAGTCATTTTTTCATTCCCAGGGCGAACACTATTGATTTTTTAAAATATGTCTTTCTGGCAATGTACTTTATTCACATTGTGAGCAAAGTCCCAATGATTTGCCACCTGGAGACTTATGTTCATTTCTAAGACAAAGATCTATGTTCCTGGTTGGTGCTGCTAATAAAAATCCTAACTGCAGTTATTTTATCATTCCAAACATTTTTATTGTTGTATGTGAAGGAAAAACAAATCCATACTATAAATTATTAAATTCAGTGTGCCAGACAGCCAAACCTTGGATTTCTTCCCATTGGGCCAATCTAAAAGGCTATTTTTCATATAAGATGCTCAAAATGCACTTTTAAAATCACTTATATTAGAATTTCATTGTACTTGGGACCTATAAAACTGCTTCATGTGTACAACAGAACATTTAATTAGCACAATCTGATACAGTCCATGTTCAACACCTCAACTCAAAGGGAGACAAAGGGTAATAAAAGCTAAAACTCAACTTATTAATAGTGAGAACATCTGAGTTTTTATGCTCTGATATTCAAAATATTATAGCTTTAATTTGTGTTATCAGTGGAATCCTTTTGTTCTTTGATGATTTGATTCATTAGACTACAGAATTTATTTGAAAATAACTTTTAAAATGATGCAACAGCTCACTAGTATGCAAAACATAAAATGTCTTAAGCCACAATCCTGAGAATAATTACTAATTGTGCAAAATGTGAAGGTTTACTGGCACTGTGTTTATGCTGCTTTCAATTTAACTAGGACAGTTTCGGGATATAAGGATGTATAACTATAGGGGTTTTTTCCTTGTTAATTTTTTATCCTTAGAGATTCTAGATTAACTGAATATATAAAATATTTTATTTGCAGGACTTATGCATGGGAATGTATTCCTCATTTGGAAGGCAAAGGTCTGCATTATTAGCTCTGAATGCTTTCACGTTTTACCTGCAGTTCTTATTGTTGTATAGAAGAGAGCATTAATTTTTTAATAATTTACTAAGTTAAATGTGCTATAGAGAGAAAAGTCTTGATTTTCTTTCCTTTTTGTTAGCTTTAAAGCCCATTTTCACAAGTATTGCGAAAAAGTATGTTTTCAAAACGAATCTGAGATAGTAGAAAGATTCACCAGCCCATCTTTTTCTGCATAAAACTCAGATATTTGGTGTGGTGATATAGTCTAAAAAGAAGAAATATTAATACCCTTTCATATACTTACTACAGCACTATTTTACAGTGATTGTAAAACCAGATGAATGTTCAAGCAAGCAAACAAATGAAACAAACAAAAATTTCAAAAATAAACTATGATGCAACAATCTAAAGACCAGGCCATGATTAGATCTGACAGCTTGTGAATATGATGCAGTAGCACAGAAACAAATTCATCTGATGATGCTTTGTGGAAAAAAAAAGCTGATTAAAAAAAGAAACACTCATGACCTAACTCATCTAGAAATACATTTTTAAAAAGCCTGGAAAATTTATCAAATGTGTAATCATTATGTTAGGCTCATAAAATGATGAGTATTTGACATTTCCCCCTAAACATTCAATAGTTCTCGCATTTATATCTGAAGAAAAGTGAAACGAATCAGAATACCTACCATCAAGATGAAGAATAATATCTGGACTTGGTGGGTGATGCCTATAATCCCCGGACTTTAGGAGGCTGAGTAAGGAAGATCGCAAGATCAAACCTACCCTGGGGAATTTAGGGAGAGACTATCTCAAAAATAAAAATGAAAAATAAATGAAAGAAAGAGCTGGGGGTACAATGTGAAGGTCCTAGGTTCAATCTGTACTCTCTCTTGTCTTTTCATTCTCTCTGTCAAGAATGCGACAAAAAAGGAATCAACTGTGGTCTAAATTCTTAGAGGGATTAGTCTCTTCTTTATTAATAGATTTTGTTTTTAAGAACACTGTTTATATTGGTCAGATATGGTGGCAACACCTATGATCCCATCACTTATTCTGGAGGCTGAGGCAGGAAGATTATTAATTTGAGGCCAACTTGGGGCTATTTAGTGAGGCTTGGTCTCAAAATAAAAGAATAAAAAGATATAGGGGAAATAGCTCAACACTCCCTGAGGATCACAATAAAATAAAATAAAAAATTACAATTAAAAGCAATGTTTACTGTCATGTTAGGCAATATTTTAAAGCAAATAAAATCTCTAATGAACAAGAAACAGCCAGGCACAGTGCAAACATCTGTAATCCTAGCACTTGGGAGGCTGAGACAGGAGGATCACTGTGAGTTCATGGCCAGCCTGGCCTACATATTGAGTTGTTCAAGGCCAGCCTGAACTACATAGCAAGACCGTCTCAAAAAAAAAAAGGAAAAAATATAACTTAAATTCATATTAATATCTCTTTAGGAGGAAGATGATGGAACAAGTAAACAGGTGGTCATGGTCTTATGAAAATCTCTTAAAGGTTAGAGTAAATTAGAGTAAATTAAATTAGTGTAAATAAATTTATTCCAGTGCACTAAAGGTGTTTGGTTCTGAGGTACAGTTCTAGTGATACTTAAGAACTTTGGTTTTGATGACCATATATTGTTGAAGAAACTTAACCAGCCAAAACTATTTTGGAAACACAAATAGGTGGTAAAAAGAGAACTAAACAAACATTCTTTACAAATAATATGGTCAAGTAAAGATCAACAAGTATTACCTATCTTAACTCTTTACTGTACCAACAAAAGACACTGTCCCGCTCTTTTATCCACAGCAGGCCATTTCAGTCTTGGCTCTACTGGGGTGTGGGGCCAGGTGATTCTGTGCTGTGGGATGCCTTGGGTGTGGCCGGGTGCATAGCAGCATCACTGGCCTCGACCTGAAGCCCATGAGCGGTTCACCTGTTCCTAGCACTAGCAAGTGTGACCTTCGCCAGCTCTGCTCTGCTCCGCTGTCCCTCATGCCTCAAATAACTAACCCGCGTTGGCTGAAAAGAATAAAAGAAAACAGCAAAGAACACCATCTCCTCAGTAACTGTCCTTTAGGTTTACAGGAATGCTTGGGGACCTGAGGACATCTCAATCACGCGAAGAGAAGTGATTACTGCCAGAATTAACAGTTAATATGGTGCTGTCCGCCTATGGCGGGAAGTAGACTCCCCTGACACCCCTGTAAGGCTTTGTGCCCATGGCCCCTGGCAAGATGGAATTTGGGTGAAAGCCCTCCACCTCCCAACTAGCCAGTTTGGTGTCCATCAGGCTCTTTTTCTCCCATAACACTGTCTCTCTGGTTACTGGCTTCATCTGGTGGCGGCAGAATCACACTTGAGTAGGACAGGGACCCTCATGAGGACAGGGACGGAGGAATTCTAGGACTTTCATCCATGAATGGCCATGAACAGCTGCAGCACACCTTTTTGTCTCTATCCCACTGCTAACAATGCATGGAGCACACGTCCCCAAACTCCTGCTCTTACTGCAAGAACCAGGTGCCCTGTAACAACGGTAGGGACACTGCAGTATTTCCAAGGCGGAGGACAGCTGCTCGCCCATATCCTACACAAGGAAGAAACCCCCTAAAATATAAAGAATAAGTTTCAACACATTTCATACTCATGACAGAAATCATCAGGCCCTCGCCCACTCGAGAAGCTCCCTAAAAGCATATCCCTTTCCCTTGTTAATGGGCTGGTCTGATTCTCTCTGTCACGGCTGTGCTCATGCTACCTTCAGCACTGTATCTTAAGCTGAAGTTCCTCTTCCATGTGAGAACATTTTCCCTGTAAATCCATGCTGTGGCCTCAGGGGTAATTTCTGTTCTCCCTGAAGCGAGTTCCCATGTGCTTTCAGGACCTTTCACGGTCATATACTCCAGATGCTGGTGTCACCCCCAAGTTGGGGCAGTCTCTGATAACTTGAGTCTCCAGAAACCGTTGCCCAATATTCCTTGTGGAGCGAAATCTCCCTAGGTGAGAACAGCTGAGGAAGAGGAGCCTATATGTTATGTAGGTTAAAAAGCCCTGGTTACTGAATTCCTATTATATGCAGATTCTGTGCTGGGTGCCTTCAGATCTGTCACCTCACTTTCATTTTTATCTTCAAATCTTTTCTATTGGTACATTTTAGATATACATAATGATCACATTCATCACAGGGAATTTGTACCTGTACACGATACATCTGAATTTTTCCTTTTCCCCATTCCCTCCCCTCCCTTCAGCCCCTCTTCCCCTCATTTACAAAAGCTTTGTTTCCATGTTTTCCTTCTGATCTCTTTTTTTCTCATCCCTTCCTTCCTTCTGTTGCTTCATTTTTAGATTCACCCCTGATCTCAACATGTTTATTCTCCATCCTCAGAACAAGACAGTTTTTTACACTTTAAATATGGACTTTCTCTTGCTCTCTTCCTTTCTCTTCCTCTACCAGATCGCCGTACTAACAAGCAGTGAAATGTCCTCAAGCCCTAGAGACAAAAGGTAAAGCAGCAGCGAGGCATGGCCGGTGGGCAAGTGCTCCATTGAATAATCACCTCCTAGATTATTAGGGCTTTGCTGTTACAGTCCCTGTTCCTGAAAATTGTAATTGTCAAAGCAACAGAATCGGCTTTGTGCTTTCGTCTTTCTCCTTTTCAAAACAATAATGATCGACTCTCTAGAAATAATAACAGGACGAGTAGCAGAACCTAAAACACAGCTCAGCAAACTTGCCTTACAGTATACAATCATAACCCTCTTGTAAAGTTGGGTTTGTTTTCAGGGGCATGTGAGAGGGTTTGTGTAGAACTCTAGTCACAGGGTTGTGTTAGTCAAAGAGGTCAGACCATCCCTAGGCCAGTAAAAATTCAGACAAGTTCTTGGTTAAAGCACTGAGAAAAGAAAAACGTAGATAAAGAATATTTATCAGGAATTTCTTTTCTCAAGACAAATCAGCTTGGCTTTTAAAAGAATTAGTGTTGCTTATTTTTATGTTACAAGGCATCACAGTTTAAGAGCTACCCAATGCAGTTATTGCAGACAGCTAAGTTAGGTAGAAATATTATAGTCAGACAGGAATAGGCCCTTGAGGGAGTGAGAGCAGCAGATGAGAACACATTACAACTGTGGCTGAGGCACATCTGTTGAAGGCCAGGCCTCAGCATAAAGATGGAATGGCCAGGCCTACACACCTCCCCGAGGGATAAGCAATATAACTGGTGTTACTTGGTGCTGTAAAGTCTAGACGGACGTCAGTCACCCGGGTGGATGACCAAGACCTCCTGATACATGTCTTCCTAAAAAGGTCCTTGTTCTTTCCATGTACAGGTGCTACGTGACCTGCTTCCACATTGGATCAATATTACCTAAGTGGCTATACTTGCAGTCTTGTGGGTCAATCATAGTTTTGTCCCATGTTGCACCCACCACGGGATTTTGCTCTATAAAACTTTCTGTGAAAAGTGGGCTCATTAGCAACCCATTTTTGGGTCCCCTCCTATCTCTCAGGAGCTACTGCTCTATCTCTCAATAAAATTTTCTTACTCTTAACCTCTATTGTTCCTTAGAACTAATTCATCCTTCGATTTTGGGGAACTTGAACTTGGTGTATCTGATATCTAGCAGGTTGGGATTTACATTTATTTCCGCTATACCACAGTGACTATGATTTTGCTAGGGAAGGATACAATCAAGTTTTGCAGGGAGCTATAGAATACAATAAAATAAAGCCTTTGTTATATAGTTGAAAAGGGTTGCTTGTATTAAATTGCTAAATACTAGCTGAATTAACTGGATGTTCATGGTCATTTACAGTAGTTTCCACAGCCTGCTTGAGTACATAGAGGGCCAGGTTGTTGGGCTAATTTGGGACTACTGTACCGACTGAATAGCCAGGTGGGCCTGTAATTTTCATGTGAATGACAGTCTCCATAAATGGCTTTCTATCTCAAGATACAAACATTTCCAGCCTAAGTCAATAGTATGATAAATTACTAATGTCATCAAACAACCCAAGCTCAGTTCTTACTAGCGGTAGGGGCCCTCAGATGTAACAGAGTTTGGGTTAAATTTACCTTTTCTTCTGGTGAGTTTAAAAGCCTTTTAAATCTTTTGCACAGATAAATTTGGATATGATGACTACAAAGTCGGTGGAATAATTTTTATTTACAAAATTACTATGATCCAGTCAGTGAAATTCCAGAACTCTTCCTTAAGATGCTACTGATGTGGGTACAACACATATAATATAATGTAATTGCATTCATTTAACTGTGTAATAATGAAATATGGTATAAGTTTAAAATACAGAAACATAAAGCAAAAATTCCAAAATCCAGATAGTACTTGGCAAAAGGATGGGATTTTTACAAATCCCTCAAGACAGGTTAAGTGGATCTTTATCTAGAAAAGAGTGTGAGATTTTAGCATTCCTAGAACCTGGCCAAGTTTGGTGAAGTAGTTGCTAAATTTTAATAGCATGCCTCCTGCTGATACTATTTGGTTTGCAGATCCCACAGATGGCAGAATGACCATGTGTTTTTAAATATTGTCTTTAGCTGACCAATGGTTTTTTAAAAAAAGATGCATCTGTTTCTTTTTTTTCTTTTTTAAAGACCCATCTGATTTAATTTAACTTTCAGCTGTGACAAGCAACAAAGATTGACCTGCTTCCAGCCCTCCCCGCTGCAGAAGTCTTCCTGCTCACAGAAGCCTCCGTTCTGGGCAGAGGTGTGCGGTGATGAAGTGCAGACGTACAGCCAAGTTTCTTCATTGCTATTTGAGTGGTAAACAGTCCCAAATTTCTCAGTTCTTTGGTTTTAGAAATCTGCATTATTTTTAGACCTCTTGGTCACTGTGCAGGGAGAGGAAATTCAGGGGAGACCTCAGAATCAGTCAGCTTTTGAGAGGAAACCAGTAGAAAGCCTGTGATAGACGTTCACACAATGGCAAGTGCAGAAACTTTAGGCTCCTGGTCCTTGACACAGCATGTTTTATTTTACTGTCCTGCTCACTCTCCTCCCTCCCTCCCACTTCCTTCCTCCCTTCTTCCTGCCCTTCCTCTCTCCCCTCCCCCTCCTCCCTTCTTCTCTTTTCCTCCCTTCCTCCCTCCCTTCCTTCCTTCCTTCCCTTTTTTTCTCTTTTAATGTCTCATGACCCCTCATCCTTGCTTTAGGTTTTAAAAAATATCCTAAAAAGCATGATCTCAAAAGCCCCGGTTAGCCCTGGATGGGTGTTTACTGCAGGCTTCCTGTCATTTTGTTTTACATTCATTCCCTAGAGTTTGGGGCCAGTCACAATGGCATATGCCTGTATTTTTAACACTCCAGTGGCTGAGATAACAGGATTGTGAGTTCAACACCAGCTTGGCAACATAGTGAGTTCAAGGCCTGCCTAGATTGTATAGTGAGATGCTGCTTCAAAAAAGCAAACAACACACGCACACGTTTTTGGTGTTGGGACTCAGAAAATGATTCCCCAAAGTATAGCTGAGTACTTTGACCTGAAGGACATGGGAAGGGTCTCAAGCAGTGTTTCTCTGACATTTTCCACCCCTCATGTGTCCTGCTGACCTTTCTTTCCAAGGCAAGTCACAGAAACTAGAATTCTTCTTTGCCAGGGGGTATGGTTATAGAAATTAGAATCTCTTCTGAAGCTAGCCATGATCTAGAAATACTACTCTAACTTCCCTGCCCGCCTTTCTCTCTTAAAGCAGGCAACAACGCAATTTTTTAATGTTGTCTCATGGTCGAGCATAAGGCCTCCACTTCAGAAGGGGGCCTGCCCCATACCCAGGAGGAAGGAATACTCCAATACGGAAGCAGAGAAGAACCTGTCAGGCCTTGCTGTCCCTGCCCCAGCCCATTATCACTAGATCAAATCTTTTTTTATTTAATGATCTTTCTACACTCCTGCCCATGTTTCACTGAGCCTAAGCATAGGGAGTTACCAGATCTCTGGATCTTCATTTCTAAAGGCCACATAACTTATTAAACAAATGTAGGGGCCTTTTCACTGAGCTACATTCCGGGTCCTCTCACCTTTAAAAAAATTGTTTTTATGTTAAGACAGGGTCTCGCTTAATTACCCAAGCTGATCTAGAACTTGCAATCCTCCTGCTTCAGTCTTCCAGAGTGCTGGGATTACAGGTATGAATCTCCATGCCTGGCTTGTGCTTTTCTCTTGTTAACCTGTCTTTTGTAATGGGCGCGCCATCGTGACCTCTCACCACGGGGAGGAAAGGTAGCATACCTCTGGCCCCTCCGCGTGTGATCTCGCACTGGAGCGTGAATCACATATAGATTAGGAATGAGTTTCAGAACTGGCAAAGGTAGAACCAGTCCTAACCCCTCATCTTCTCACAGCAGCTCCCCCCTGCCCTCACGCCTGTCCCCAGCAACGTCCGTCTCTAATTGATGACATCACCTCCCCATTCCACACCGACAATTTAGACCTTTAGGCAAGAGGCCCTCAGCTCCCCTCACCCATACTTCCAACCTCATCTTCACCTGTACCCCTTTCACGTCCTTTCCTCGGTGTTGGGAACAAGGTCTGACTCCAGAGTTTGTGGTCTTTTTGTTAGGGGGCACAGGTGGCTAATCTTGCACAATGAACCTTGGAGACCTAAGTGAAAAATAAACATGAACGTGCCTGGAGAAAATGAACATTAGACAACTGCAAGATGGTATCATGTTTAGTGTTTTAGAATGTAATTCCATACCCTAGTAATGAGGACATAGTTATCCATAACTGTCCCCTAAGCTTTTCAGTGCTGAAGGAGCATGGATGTGGATCCCTTCCTGCCTGTTACATATATGCTTTGTCATACTCCTCAGCGTGGCAGACGGTCCCCTGGTCCTCTGGTCACTTCTTACTGGTCTCTGGGTGCTGTGCCTTTTGTGGGAAGTAATGCTGAAGGGATGTACAGCATACTCTTCTCTGGCCCACCTCCCTGGGAGCTCCTCTGCCCAAAGCAATGTAATACGATGGCCACATCAACTGTGGCCCAAGGGTGGACATTATCCTGTGGAGTCACTGCTGTCGCTCACTTGGAAGGAGACATAAAAACATCAGACCTGAAGTCATGCAGAATGCGATCAATAAAAAAAAAAAAAGGAAGAGTCTAGGTCTCTGTCATGACCTTCAAGAGCTCACTTTGCTCCAGAGGAATGGCTTGTGGGTCGGGAGAGGACACCAGATAGTTGGGACAGGCCCAGTAAATACCCAGACAGGAATAGTGAAGTTTCTCTCTTATGTCTGAGACAGCAAAACAAGTGTAAATCAGATTTTTAATGATTTTCAAGAAGTGTAGATCTGTGACTTCAAGTGTTGTGAATTAAGTTCACATAATTGTAATTCCTTTTCATCTATGCCACAACTTATTGAATCAGTTCTAAGAATAGTTCAATAGTTTCTATTTCTCAGTGTTACAAACATCACTGGGATGAGCATCGGCAGCTACATTTTTGTGCATAACCATTTATGATAAATCTCTAGAAGAACAATTATGATGTCAAAAGGCAAGCATGTTTGGGAGGTTTTAAAAACTATATGTAATTGAATTGTAATTCAAACACTGTGTCAATTTGCCTCATATCACAACATGAGAATCTTTATTTCCCTCACATTCTCACTGTTCTAGGGTAATACTACGTATTACACCCACATCTATATAGACACATATATATAAATACATAACTTACAAATGTGTATGTGTGTATATATATACTTATTATATATATATATGTATCTTCAAATGTATATATCTATTAATTAAAAATAAAAAATTACTTTGAGCCCCTAATACACACATTTATGAGTTTATATATTTCTATATAAGCATATATATGTTTTGGTTACAAAGTGAAAGATTTATTTTCAATATATTATTTTTAATACACATGTATGTTTTCTTTCTTAGTGTTGGTAGTGTTGTGGTGCTAGGGGTGGAACTCAGAGCCTTGTGCATGGTAGGCAAGTACTCTACCACTGAGTTTTATCCTCAGTCTCTGTCTTTTCTTTCTAAAGTAAAAAATTTTTAAATAGATAAATACAAACATAACAAGATATAAGTTCAGCTATTAACAACACACTCCAGGGTACTATATTTATAAACAATTTTTATCCGGTGGATAAACATGTGATTTTTTTAATCCTAAAATTTTCTTATACATGTTTTTCTAGTTATATTTCTTTTTTAAGATTTGTCTCTATTTGGGACTTCCGGGAAGATGGCAACTGAGTAAGCAGCAGAGAAAGATCCTCCTGGAGGATCACCACCCAGACTCCGGAATATAGCAACATGAGAGAGAAAAGAGAGAGAGAGAAGTGGGCCCCCTGGACCCAGGAAGGATCTGAAATGAGAATTGAAGCCCTCAGAAGAGCAAACAAGACCTCTCCTGAAGGAAAAACTCGGAGGGCCACCATGGTGCAGTTAGAGGAACAGAAGGCAGAGAAGGAGGGAGCCATGGCTCCATACACACCCTTAGCCAACTCCCTCATTTCGCACTTGCAGCTTCAGTTTTGGAGGCCCAGGCTCATGGGAACCTCCTGACACGGGGGTCAGGAGAGAGAGGAGTTCCGAGAGCTGGGCCGAAGCCAGAGTGGAGAAGGAACAGCCTGGAAAAGAGGCAGCAGTGGATGGGAGGTGTTGTTGAACCCAGTGTGAGGATGAAAAGTTACAACTGCCATTAAAGCAGCATGCCCACTCGGCAGTGACCTTTCTAATCAGTGTCCTGAGGCAAGGCGAAGTCAAAGCAAACGGTACACAGCCCACTACACCCAGCTCTATGCCTGCCCTGAGGCTGTGGACTCCTGCCTCTCCACTGTGTGAGCAACTACCAGTAGAGAACAGCAGAGAGCAGTGGCAGGGAACCCAGGGCCACAGCAATTCCCAGGGATCCAGCCAAAGAACAAATGGGAACTTGAGCACAACAGTAAGAGAGAGCTGCAGATGGAGGTAGATCAACCATGCCCTTCTCACTTCAATACCAAACAGGAAGCACAAGCTGAGTTAATGGGCTTCAGCTCCCACCCTGAATGCCCTCTGTGAGCACCTTGTGTCTTGGCAACCCACACGCTCAACATGTGTTCATGACAACAATGGGATAAGTCCACAGGCTTCAGGATTCACCCTAAACTACTAACATTAGCACCAAGAGGGACTTCATACTGCTTGTGTATATGAACCTTGTATGAACTCATAGCGACAAATTACATGAAAAGCAGCAGTCCTGGAGTCCAAGAGACAACAACATACTTTACACAGAAGACTCGAGAAAATCCTCCAATTCTCTCCTAGAACTAATAACTAAACTTTGCACACACCTTGGACTACATCAGTGAGCATGGGTGGGGGAGACCTCATGCCACTTGTGCCCAGCACCATAGGTGCACCCAATGCCCAACTGTAAGGGATGGGGAGCAGCAGCACTGGAGATCAATTAGACTGGGCCCCTGGGAGCGTCTCATTGGGTCAGAGCCCAGAGATCTGTGGGGGTGACCCCATGGACTCGACTGGGCCCATGGGAGCACCTCACTAGGGCAGGGCAGAGCCCAGTGGTCCTCGGGAGCAAGCCCAGGGACTTGACTGGGCCCCCAGGATTGCCTCATTGGGGCAGACCCCAGTGGTCTGCAGGGGCAACTCTGCAGACTGGTTCAGGTCCTTGGGAGTGCTTCACTGGGGCAGAGCCCAGCAGTGCTTGGGGGCGACCCCAAGAACTTGACCAGGCCCCCAGGAGCACCTCATTCAGGAGGAACCTGGTGGTCTGTGGGGACGACCCTGCGAACTGGTCTGGATCCCTGGGAGTGCCTTATTGAGGTGGGGCCTAGGGGTCTGCGCAGTGAATCCGAGGACTGGACTGGACCCCTGAGGGCCTTGAGGGCTTATCAATAGGATATGACCATAGGGTATTTGGTTCCCTGCATATGTACTGCATATGTACTGTCTTTGAGGATGGGTGCTTTTCTATCTAGTGCCATAGTACTTTGAGTGCACCCATGTTTTTTTTTTTTTTTGGCGGTAGTGGGGATCGAACTCAGGACCCTGCGCTTGCTAGGCAGGCGCTTATTCCACTGAGCTATATCCCCAGCCCCAAGTGCACCCATGTTTGTTACAGGATAATTTGAAGCAGTCATGTGCCTTCCCAATGTGAGAGCCCAAGGGAGTAAATAAATCAAAAAGTACAGTTATTGTCAGAGGGAAGACGATTGATTGGGTGGGAGAACAATGGAGATGAGGGTGGAGAAAACTATGATTAATCAAACATGCCGTCATTTGTATAACTGAGTAACAATAGTAAAGACATCATTTTGTAATACAGCATCCATTTTTAATTCCCCAATATCTGCTCTATAATTCTGTTTACTTTATCGTTTATGCGTTATACTGATACATAATTAAGAAATGCAAAGATAACATTATGTAATACAACAACCACTGTTAATCCCCTATCTTCTGTATAATTGTGTATTTCCTTCATTGTTTTTGAGATAACTGAGTAACATTATGAAGATGATATTATGTAAAACAGCGTGCATTGTCAATTCCAACTATCTTCCCCATAATTTGTGTATTTCCTTATTTTTTTTGCGTTATTCAAGTTTATATTCTATCTTTAAAATAAAAAAGAATAAACAAAATTTTTCTCATCTATCTTAGCACTTTCTTAATGAGCAGTTTGCTTTTTGCTTATTGACCTATTAGAGTACACATAAATTTATATTAAATGTATCGTTTGTGATGTTTTATATATATATATATATATATATATATATATATGTTTCCTTTTGCTTTTGTTTTTTGAGACAGAACTTGCTGTGTAGTTCCGCGAATATACTATGCAGTTCAGGGTGGCCTTGAAGGAGCAACAATCCTCCTGCCTCAGTCTCCCAAGGGCTGGCATTACAGGCATGCCACCATGACTGATAAGAGCTTGTAACATATAATGCAGTTTTTTCCTAGCTTGGCATTTGCTTTAGCTAAAGTTTAGCTAAAGTTTAAAATGGCGCTTTTCTATTGAAACTTTTTCAAGTGCCAACACTTGCTCATTTTTTAAAGTTCTGGATGTGATCATTACGTATATCTAAAATATACCAGTAAAACTAATGTAATAAAAATAATAAAATTCTGGAAAGGGCTTAAATTTGCAGGTGGCTGGTGCTAGTGTAGATTAATTCTTGGTTCTGAACCTATGCTTGTGTTTCGGATTAGTGTGTTAGTTTCAGGGCTGTAGTAGTACTTTACCTGTTGAATGCTTGTGATTTCACAGGCTTGCTACTCATGGGCTAGGACCCTGGCTAACTGGATTTAGTCACAGAACGGCACGACCGTTGGACCTCATTGCACTCACACGGGCCATTTCATTGCCTGACGTCCTTCCATCCTCTGTCCGTCAAGCCATTGTCAGTACAGTGAAAGTAACTTAGAGTGTGAAGTTTTATACCTGTTTCAAAATTCAGTTTTCCAGAAACTAAAATGTTCTCTGGTGGGCTAATAATTTGATGACTTTTGAAGTTTCCTATTACAAGTACAACCTCATTTTTCTTCTTTTTGTACTTCGTAGTGACGAATACTTTTACACTGAAATATTGTGCTGGCTGAAGGGGATTAACAGGAAAAAGGGCGAGTGAATGGAACCACAGCTTTACAGGCAGAGAGTCATTTTTCATATATCACCAGTGAATTTCTAACAGCTAGGGACATTAACCTGAGGGTCAAACTAACTTGTGTGTATTTCTAAGGCATATATATCTATCAATAATTTATTTTGTTTTTACTATGCCTGGAATAGCTGGTGAAGGGTACCTTCGTCTGTCCTCAGTTGGAACAGTTTGATTCTCTTGAAGAAAGCAAGCTGGCGTGATTTGTATTTTTTTTAAAAGTCCTGCACAAATTGTAATGTGAGGCTGTGAAATGATTTCAAATGCAGTGCTGTCTGTACTTTGTATCACGTATCTTGGTTTTCAGACCCTTGGCCAAATTGCTTTACCAAGACCTGTACAAAGTAGGAACAGTTTTCTGAAGCAGAAGCTCAAGCAAACAGTATCTCTAGAAGTAACAGTTAAACATCTAGTTCTAGAAAGCTACACATAGGGTTCCTTCTTCCTGGCCTTATAATTGGCCTCGTTGTCTGCAATCTCTTTATAAACTTTGTCAGCCAATGTTTTTACCTCCCCAGTGTTTCTTTATCTTCTGTTCACCTTTATGCTGTTTGTGTTATTTCTCTGAGTTTTGTTTTGAATCATTTTTTACAATTCTGTATTTCTGAGAGGAGGGAAAAAATAACCAATTTTTGTAAGAGATGTCCATGTGGTCTATTTTTGAAAGGTGTGTTGAGTGTAAAGTCTCCTGCTGCTTTTTGGGAAACCTCTGTATTTAGAAAAGTGTGCTAGTTGAAAACATGCGTAGAACAGTGACTCAGCAATGCACAGGGCTGTTGGATACAAGAGAGGACAATAGTGTAGTTAGTTCTACAGTAGATCTGCACAACAGTTCGTCCTCTTGCTACAGCAATTTATGCTGAGACCATGATGTAAATATAGCGTATCAAACCCAAGGCTTAGAATTTGCTATGGGAGTAGGATATATCTTGAATTTTGTGTGAACTATTTGTTTATGTTATACAGCCAGAATATTTTGTCTTCTAAAGTGGATTCAGAAGAGGTCCTAGAAAACTAAGATCAGTGATGTGTTGATATTTAGAGCACATTTTCATAATATGGTGAGAATATAAGTGAAAAAGCACAATGGCTGCCACAGAATTAAAAGACAGGTGTAACACATTCCAGTGTCACGTGACCTATGTTGCATTTAAAGAATGTAAGTAGCTCCTTCCTATGTTTTTTTTACACACTGGTAACAGGACTTGGTTTAACTACGATGTAGGAAAGTGGAAATGGGACCTTTTATTTTCTACCTTTGTTTCCTGTTATCCTATAAAGTTGATGCTTAAGCATGAAGCTGATTTCTTCAGTGCATGAGAATAAGTGGGTGTAATCTGCCAGGAATCAGATTTTCTATGTAAAGCAGTTTAAAAAGGCAGTCAGTGTTCAGTAATGCAGTATGTAGCGAGCACTGTGGTCTTGTGAGGGCAAATGTGTAGGCATTTTGAAACATTTTCCCCTGATAGAACAATGTTTTGCATTATTACCTGATTTTTTTTTTCTTTATTCTTTTTTCAGAGACAGGATTTCACTATGTAGTACAAGCGGGCCTTGAATTTGCTATGTAGCCCAGGCCGGCCTCAAACTCATGGCATAATCATCCTGCCTCAGCTTCCTGAGTTCTGGGATTATAGGTGTGTGGCACCACGCCCAGCCTTCTTTGTCATTGTTTCGTATAACAAAGCCCTTTCTGATTTAAAAAAAAAAAAAGGAAGAGAAATTATCTGGGTAAGAAGAACATTTCTGTAGAAAGACATAAAGGAGTGGGAGAAAAAGATAGGAACATCTATGCCCAAAAAAGTATCCTTTCTCTGGTAAATCAGAGCCTTTACTAATGGGTGACCTGCCAGTTTCTGGTTTTACGAGTTGAGTTTGTAGCTACTGAGGCCTCTCTGTTTTATCAGCTCAGGACACAAAGGGATCCACAGATAAGCTCAGTGTGAGTATCAACAAGACCAAACCACTGTTACTTCACCTAGAACTTTGAAAAAGCTTCCCTCAAAATGCAGAAGTCGTGAAACTGAAATATTCACGAGACAGAAATTTGAAAGTGTGGGAAGGAGGTAAGCTTTGTCAGGTTCTAGACAAACTTCAGAATAAATGTTTGCTTAATTAAGCTTATTAGTAAAACTCAGGTCTCAGAATGCCTATTCCGTCTTTTTGGTGGTTGGAAGACAAAAACACCAGTTCAGCAATATTCCATGAAACTAATCACTCATGAAAATCGTGAAAGAGTGCCCTGACATTACCACGATGCTTGTGTAAGCTGTGTGTTTGCAGCTACTAGTTGAGCTACTCCGTCTTTCCAGTAATTTTCCCATAAATTGTTATGAAATGCAAAAGCTATCAATAAATACTCAAAAGGAAATACACCCAGAAGAAAAAGGACAGCATCTGAACTCTGTCTCATTCGTACTTAAAGTTATGTAGAATGCTAGACTGATGACTGATGCTGAATTAGTTTGAAAAACTCAAAAGTAGTATCCTTTTCCGTATTTGCCCCTCTATTCAGTTGGATAGTTGAACTTGTTCAACTTGATAGAACAATTTTCCTAGTTCTGTGTACACAATGACCCTCCCTGGTGTGTAAGGGTGATTTTCCTGTCAGTAAGTAATGATCTTACTATTTCTACTTTGCACTCAGCTGCTCTATTTTAATAATGCTGGGACATTAATATCCTGGAGTCCTCTCCGAGGGCTCCCAGACGTCATGAAATGTGATGGGAAATTTATCTCCTTGCATGTGTCTTGGCTGTACATTGGCTTTCTGGTTCCTTGATCCCTTTATAGCAGGCTGTCTTGTTATTAAATAGCCATCTGTTCATAAATCTCTCTAGAAACTTTCAGGCCTTGCTCTTTCATTTGTGTGAACTTCTAAACATTGCCTTAAAAAATGTCAGAGCCCTAGGTATTTTGCAACTGTTCCCATTATCATTATTTAAGGGCATAATTAAAAGGAAAATTTGCAAAATGGAAATCTGAATTTCAACTTAAATTTCAACTTTTTTTCCTGAATAGAAAAATTTTTATACTAGGAAATAAAGAAATGGAGAAAGGTACCCCAAATAACCACACAGTTCATTATCAAAATACAGTTGCTCCCATTAAAATTCCTAAAAATATAGCAAGATGTAGAAGGGACTTAGAGGTCACCTTAAAACATGTTCTTATTTCATAGAGAGGCCGGGGATATAGCTCAGGGTCATAAGTGCCTGCCCGGCAAGGGCAAGGTCCTAAGTTTGATTTCTGGTACCAAAACCAAAATGAAACAAAACAAACACTGATGTTCATAGACAGGCAACACAACATTCTGATGAACAGTTAATACCAGACTTAAGGCTCAAAGCCAAGTCTTCACATTCTTGACCTACTGCTTTTCACTGTGCAATTTTCACTCCAACAATAAATACCAGTCAGTGACTTACAAGATTCAGAGAGGAATGGGCACAGGAGACAGACTTTGAGGGATGGGTAGGATTTTGTTGGGTGTAATGATTCCTGCAGCAAGATCAAGGAGAGACCCTGTGGTGGGTAAATCCTGTGAAGGAGCATTGGAGGAGGTAGGCACGGGGCAGAGGGCAAGGACTGGAAGAATGAGAAACTGCCCTAGTGCACGGACAGTAACTAACCATGTATCTTTCAATAACTTTGAAGGTTGAAGTGATGGGGCAAGGTGGCAGCTTAAATTATTGAGACAAAAGGGTTTGCTGTCATTTGTGTTGAATGCAGGAGATCTGCATAGGTGGGCAGTGTGCAAAGGACTAATACAGATCCTGAGTTCGATTCTCCATACCGGAAAAAAGGAATCTAGAGATTGTAGAGATTGGAGGTTTATGAGAGAGGGAATAATGTGCGCAATGCCATCCCAGAGGAGGCAGGAGGATGAGATCAAAGGTAGAGATGGGCAGGTTGGTTATAACAAAAAGCAAGAATAACACTTCATCAGAGCAATCAGGGGAGGAAGATGGCAGGTGAAGATTCAGAGAAGAACGGAACCGAAGGGATTCATGTTGGATGCTTTTGCCTTTCTGAGAACTAAACCCAGGAGGTCACATCCTGAAAATGAGGCAGGGCTGGTCAAGCTGTGTGTGAAAATGGACCTGAGCACGTAGAATGTGGAACGATAAAGGAGGCCGGTGAGAGAGGAGCAGAAGACTACCCAAGCAGCATAGCGGGGATCTTGGAAATTAGTCTTCTCTTTTCTGGCTGTGCTGAGAACCCTGGCATAAAGACAAAAACAGCAGCAGAGGTACCACAGGCATGAGGAGGAGCAGGTGCTGAAAGAAGCCAAGAGGAGTGCGGGTGGGGAGGGGGTGACTTGGGAGAAGACCTGTCCTTGACCACGGATGCAGAACAGAGACTCTGTTGGGGCACAGAAGGGACGAGGAGAACCGGCAGCAGTGACACAACCTGAGAGTGGTGATTGGGGTTAGGAAACTAGCACAACGTGAGGATGGGAAGTTGTTTCCAAGAGTCACAGTACTTGCTCTTAATAAGTAAAAATCATAAAAATTCCCAAACCAGACTCATCATACAGAGAGAGAGAGTGGTTGATACATTATGTCTTGAGGAGCATAGAAGCTTAACTAAGTAACTCAGCAGTTCTGCATCCTGGGGTGAGAAGGACATGCCCTTCCTGCTCTAGGATGTTGTTCATTGTATCAACTTGAGAAGTTTAGAAGGTTAACTGTGTGACTCAGCAGGGGGCCAGGACCCTTACTTTGTGTGCATTCTGAGCCTGTGCAAGAGGAGGGCATGGAGATTATGTGAGTGCTACACACCCCCCTGGGTGGGGGGAGCCTGCTTACAATGTAAGGGAGGGAAAGAGGCTTGTTCCCGCCTTGTACTCTTGCTGCTTTTGCTGCCTTCTGCCGCCTTGGACTGTTGCCCCTGTGCTCTGCCTCCCTGCTTTGGAGCCAGCTGATTGTGGACTGAAATCTTCACAAACTGTGAGCTTTCTTTCCTTAATTTTGGGCATTGGGTATTTTGTCTCAGCAATGAGAGAAAAGTAATATCTATGAGTGCCTTTATATACACTAAGGCTGGATATTTTTACTTTTAAGTATTTACAATTAAATGCTTTGGAGGACAAATTGCAAAGTTCAGGTGCTCTACAATAAGCAAGCACTGGGTATCTGACCTTGGGAGCAGAAACATTTAATCTTCCTTCTTTCTTTGATGGAATTATATTGTTCTTCCTTGCCAACAACATGGATTCATGACAGTTCCCCTTCTTAACTATTTATTTACTATCTTTCTTCTTACAGAAATTGTGTTAACATTAGGGGGAAAATAAAAAACCAGGCAGAGTACCACATGCCTGTAATCTCAGAACTCAAGAGGCTGAGGCAGGAGGATCACTGTTTGAGGCTGGGATACATATTGAGTTCAAGGCCAGCCTGAACTACATAGTAAGACACTGTTTTAAAAAAATAAAATAAAAAGACAGCGTGGTGGCATGTGCTTGTAATGCCAGCACTCTGGCAGGCTGATGCAGGAGGACTGCAAGTTCAAGCACAGCCTGAGCAACTTAGTAACTTAGTGAAAAAATTTAAAGAAAGAAAAAAGGGGCTGGTGATATAGCTCAGTAGAGTAAGTGCCTGCCTGGCAAGCACAAGGTCCTAAGTTCAATCCCCAGTGCCACAAAATAAATAAAGACCACCGTTTATACTGAAAAAAATGTTCTTTTTTAAAAATAATAATAAAGAAAGAAAAAAGAGCTGGGGCAATAGCTCCATGCAGAGGCTTTTGGTTTAGTGTCCAGTACCTCCCCAACACACACACACTGGGTGTGGTGGCTCATGGCTGTAATTCAAACATATTAGGAGGCTGAGGCAAGTTTGGACCTAACCTGGGAAATTTAGCAACTTAATGAGATCCTGTCTCACAATAAAAAATCCACTGGGGATGTAGGTCAGTATGAAGGACCAGGATTTGATCTCTAGTACTGTAAACATAGATAGATAGATAGATAGATAGATAGATAGATAGACAGACAAATAATGAATTCTTAGATTTCTAATGTCCAGAAGTTTACAATATGATTTAAGTAGTCAGGAAGGTAAACAAATAGTTTCCATACAATGCATTAAGTGTTAGGAGAGCAGTATGACACCATAGGAGCTACACAAAACAAGGATTCTAGGTCAGATGTTTTGAGAAATTTGCTATCTTAAATAAAGTCAAACAAAATTCTTTAATGGGGACCTTCTCAAGAGTTTGTGATATGTTACTTTCTTAGTTACTTTTCATGTTGTTGAGACAAAATAGCAGACACCCAAAGTTAAAGGAGGAAAGTTTATTTAGCCTACAATTTGTAGAGGTTTCAGTCCATAATCAGCTGGCTCCAAGGCAGGGTGGCAGGGCAGACAGACCTCACAGAGGAGAAACAGTTCATGGAAGGCAGAAGGTAGCAAAGCAACGAGACCACCACAGCTCTTTCTACTCTTCCTGTCCCTTCTATCTTATCCAAGCTACTAGGGTGGGTACCACTCACACCCTTAATCCCAATGCCCTTGACCCTAGCATTGTACCTTGAATGAATTCCAGCTTCACGTACTCTAGATCCAGCCACCTCTGAAAAAGCCCCACCTGTGACCCAATGAGCCTTTGTGGGAACATCTTGACAAGCCATAACAGCTATTGAACACCCTAAACTTATTTGACCTCAGACTTCTCCTTCAGTGGAACATCTGGAGGGAGGGTGCTCCACGGCACATAGCCTGAGAAGAGCTGAAGTGTCTCATTTAGTAAAAAATGCGTATATTTTTTCAGGCTGGCCAGGTGAGGCTTTTCTACCTGACATTTGAAGTTTGGCTTTTACTCCCACAACAGAGTACAGATGGAGACTTAGAAGATTTTACCGTGATGATTTTAATCACTACTGAGCCAATCATAAAACCAGACTCAGAAAAAAAACAAAATGCTTGCTTGTTCGCTCATTTACAGGTTTAGAACTTCTATTTTCCCCCAAAAGAACTATTTAATGAACTCAACTTATAGTTCCTCCCACTGCTGTTAATTAACTGGCCACTGCAAGATCGCTGTTAGGTGGAAAGCTGCCGCGGAAAGTATTGCAGGATGGAATGCTTGTGCCTTGGTGACCAGGCTTATGGTGGGCTTAGGATTTGAAGGTGTGAAAGCTTATGCTGTGCTCCATCATTATGGAGTTTCTAACAGTCATGATCTAGTCTGTTTTGACATTTGGCTTTTAGGAAAAGCATCTGACTTTATTTCATCATTTTCCTCTGTGCCATGTGAAAGACCCAGGTAACTTTTGATTACCTGCTAGGGTAAGACATATCCAGGGACTGTTTCTTAAACATTAAAAAAAATATTGTAGACTGTTCACAGTTGTGTAAAAACTGCCATTTCTTTAGAAAGTCTAGTATTGCTCAAAAAGATTCAACTCTGTACGGAGTTTTACTTGAAAGGATACAGTATCCCATAGCAAAAATCAGTTGCAGAATTATCCAAGTGATAGGTTCCTGCCCAAGTATGAATTGTTGAATCACTACGGTGGTGATCTAACACAGCTAAAGCCCTAAAAATAACAGCCTATCTTCCAAATGACCACTCCCCAGCCCCTTCTGCTCCTCTCAGCCCCAATACAACCTTCTCTTACCTTTCCCGTGTGCCCAAGGGAAGCCCCAATCAGCTGCTAACACGTCACTGAGCCCGCCCCTCAAGCTCAGGCCCTAGCCAGGGTCCTGGTAAACCCTGGCTGCCTTGTCTACCTCTGCGGAGCCCATTGATGCATCCAGTACTTTCCTCTCCATGTCCGGAGTAAAGGCCTCATATTCCGTTTTGTGTATTTCTTCTTCGGCGTCGAAAACCTAACACAAGTACTAAATAAGCATGATCTAGAAAATAGTCTTTAGGTTCTCTCTCTCTGTTCAGCTAAATTTTCTGAATGTTGACTATGTGTCAGGTGCTGTGCTAAAGCTTTTCCCGATGCTTTTCATTGGATCTCCGCATGAATCCACAAAGTAGGTATTCTAGTTCACTCACTTCACACGTGGAAGAAAAGGGAAGGTTACGCGGGTGACACAGGTCCCGAGGTTATGCTAGCGGCCCAGTTATAAAGCTGTGCGAGGGTGAGACTCATAGCCCAGTGTCTGCAGCATTAGCTGCATTGCCCTCTCCCCCCGCTCTCCTTTCTTTGTGTTCAGCTACCTTGGATTTTGATCCACCCTATGAACTACACATACTTTACAGGGGAATAACCGTGATTCAGTGATAAAAGCTTTCATTTCCCGAGAAATGCTGAGCGTCGGGGCTGGGTTCCCGTTCTCACCTGACCCTACACTTGGGACACTGGGCTGAGAGGCATTTAGAGATCACATGACACGCGTGGATTCCAGAGACAGAAAGTCCTGGATCTGGCTCTCAGGGCTAGCACTTAATAGCTGGGTGATGTTGGACAATGTTTTTAATTTTTTTGAGGCAGGGTCTTGATATTTAATTCAGACTGGCCTTGAGCTCACTTTGTAGACCAGGCTGGCTTTGAACTCACAGAGACCCTCCTGCCTCAGCCACCCAAGTGCTGGGATTATATGCGTATGCCACCATGTTCTTAATTTTCCACCTGAGTTTTTCTCATCTATTTAGGTGGAGCTATCATGTTTTCCTTCCCTAGGGAGCTGTGGCATACATAAAAGGTTAGAAAGCGTTCAGGACAAGTCCTCAACAAAGCTAACACAGGGTGCACCACACAGCTACTTCCTCCAAATGGCCTGAGAGAAATTCTTTTTTTTTTTTTTTAAATTTTATTTTAAAGACAAAAGAATGGAGACATATGAACCAGAAAAGCCATAAACAATACAGAAAATACAAAGTTATACAGAATATAGTAGGGAATTAGAACTGGATGTTGTATTACATAGTTATCTTCACATTAGTTAAAACAAAAACATTAAAGGAAATACCAAATTATAGATAAGATAGTAGGGAATTTGCACTGG
>PVLD010014149.1:0-34894 GCA_004027595.1 Dinomys branickii
CAGATGGACTTAGTAGATGTTTACAGAGTGTTCCACCCCACAGCATCAGAATACACATTTTTCTCAGCTGCACATGGGTCTTTCTCCAAAATTGACCACATTTTAGCCCATAGAGCATATCTACCTAAATGCAAAAGAATTCAAATTATCCCATGCATATTATCGGACCACAATGCAATAAAATTGGAAATTAATGACACTGAATATGCTTTTAAGGCAAGCAGGAATTCTAAAACTCAGAGGCAGGTAATTCTCAAGAACTTTGGTGGATTCTTCTGCTAATAGCAAACAGCAATTCTATTACTAAGCATCAAATAATAATTCTGTGGATTTGTATTATTTACCTCAAATAGTTGATTCAAAGACTATTTTTCTTTCCTGTTTTATACATGTTCTGTCCCGGCTCATCCTCATAAAATGAAACATGAATATGAAACTTTTACTGGGTCCATTTTAAGAGTCTAAACAATGTAAGACCCTCCATTATCTGACCATGGTTCCTCTTCTCGCTTATTTTCTGTTTTTACTGAGCTTCAGCTATAGTGACTACATGCTATTCTTTCAAAATAACAAAGCCTTATCACAGGGCCTTTGCATTTGCTATTTTTTTCTTGCTGGGACGTTTGTTGTTTAGATCTTTGAATGATTCATCATTCAGGTCCGTGTTCCAGTATCCGCTCTTCAAATGAATATCCCCAACCTTTCTAAATTACCCTCCATTTCAGATACTTCAGATATGTAACTACCAAAGAATGTAGTAGCTAAAAACAAAAATACTTATGTTGTTCTTGAATCTGCAGTGCAGGCAGGGCTTGTAGAAACAGCTCTTCCCTGTTTCATGTGACTTTGGCCAAGAGAAATGGCCCAATGCCTGGGGACTAGAATCATCAGAAGGCTCACTCATCCCCATGCTGGACACCTGGATGGAGAAGATTCAGCAGCTGGGGCTCCGCAGGCATCTGTCTCTGCCTCCATGTGGTAGCACCACATGGCCTCTTTCTCCTAGCTGCGTCGGGCTAGCCAGACTCCAAAAGCACAGGTGGAGAGTGAGAGAGCAAGAGCCAGGCGGAAGCCAATGGCCACGTGTGACCTAGCTTCAGAAGTTACTCATGCGCAGTCACTTCTGCTTCACCCGCACCTGCCAAGTTCTGTCTGTTGGAGGAAGTCTCTAGGGAAGGGCCCTAGTCAGGTGGGAGGAAACTGTATTCTAACTCTGGGGAAACGATGTCAAAGGATTTGCAAGCAATTTATATAAAGAGCATCAGGTCATTCAATACTACCTCAGTATTCCACCTTATTTTTCTTCTTGGCACATTTCCTATGTGAAATCACACTGATCTTTTGTTCTTCTGCTACTGGAATATGAGACCTATGAGTGGACATTTGGCATTTGTGTTGGTCAGATTTCTCATTGCTGGGACACACTACCTGACACACACAACTTAAGGGAACACAAGCTTAGCTTGGCTCACGGCGGATTCAATCCATGGTCATCCAACTCCACGGCAGATGTCATGGCAGAAGGGGGTGGTAGAGCAGAGATGCTTAGTTCAGGGTGGATCGGAAGCAGAATAGAGAAACAATACCAGAGAGAAAATGGGGAGGACCAGATATATATGCAAAGCCACACTTCCATGATCTACATAGACAAACCCAGAATTTTGCATCACTAATGCCATAGGCATCCCCCAAGCCAATCAAGTTGACACTTAAGTTTAACTGACATAGTCTTCTTTATTCTTGTATCATCATTGACTCAAAACCTGGTGGACAAAGAGAAGGCCTTTGCAAATACTTGCTGAGTCACCATTTATTTAATGTATCTATTTTCTTTGCAGAATGTGTTTGATTTCTGCTTAATGCTATCACAAATGAATTAATGTATGGAATCTTAGTGTAGACTATGCCTGTATAGCAAGTTGATGCTAGGAATTGTTCCACAAAATTGCTAATGTTGTTGGTATACTAAATATACACCAAATACTTCAGATGTGTTTAATAATCTCTCAAGAAGTATGAGATAGAAGTGTGTTACTATAGCCTTATTTTATACAGATACTTGGTAGCACAGTTGAAATTTTATGTGATTTCAAAGAATGATCTCTCAGTTCTCAGTTGTGGGTATGTTTTGATCATTTAACAAAGTTACCATTGGATGAGAGTGGCCAGTGAGGCTAATGTTGCCCAGAAATACCTGCCAAAAAGATAATGTATCAGGTCTCAATTGTCCATATTAAGAACATGGCTTACATGTAGGAAATATGTACAGGAAATCAGATAGGTCTGGTTCGTGTAACAGTAGACAGTAGGTTGACAGAGACAGTAAAACCAATGAATCTTCAAGAGAGTAAAATAGAAATTTAAATTTGTAGAACACTTTTATTTAAATAAGAGAGAACTAGGCACATTTCTTATGGATCGTGACTGAACAGCTGGTTACCTTCATTCTCATTTCTTAGAATTCATGTATTAAAAACCAACCACACACACACATCCCTTGTTGCGTTCCTATTTTTTAGACTCACTTTGTGCCACTCTTGGCAACACAAGGGAAGATGATTAAAATTAAGAGAATTTGAATCCAAGAGGCAGCATCGTCACTGAGAAACCAAACGAAATGATTTCTAATGTGAGTTGAGCAAGGGGCAACCCCGCTGGGACCCCAGTGTTTCCAACTGCTTCTTCCTTGGCTGGTGTTCCCCAGGGGCTCTGCTAGTTACTTAGGGCCTTCCTCTTTGGCCTCAGCTCTGCCTAAAGGAAAGAGGTTCTGCAGGGTGCACCCTTTGTTCTCCAGAGGACTCCTCTGACTTTTCTATGCTCAGAGGAAAATATTTAGTATTTTGATAAGCTTTCTCTTGTTGAAAACAGGTACATGTCTATAAATAACAAGTTAATTACAATGTATATACAAATGTGCATCAGTTTTGCACAGCTATATCTCTGACACGATGGCTATGTGTTCACAAAAGGCTGGGTGCTCTACATGCAGCATACGCCAATCTTCCACACAGTAATGTAAAGTCATGTATACCATGCATTGTGCACTGTGGGCTGAAATGCTGGGTGACTTCAACTCTTCAAACACCATTGTCCCTTTTCATATATTGTCTCTTTCAACTGGCTGGGTTGGCAGCTACCTCAAAAGCAAATTTAGAAGTCACTTGAATATTATGGTACCATAATATTTAAATATATAAGGAGTTCATGCCTCTTTTCCATTACTGGAGGACAGTTTTCTGACAATCAAATATTTTTATCAGCAGGAATAAATTTGTAGGCTCTTAAGCTTATGATTTCAGGGCTCATGTATAAAAACACTCCAAAATAGTAATATATGTATTATTCATTCATGGTAGTAACAGTTCCTATAGATTGATTTATTAGAACCTAAGCAGCATATAAAAATTGCATATTTTGTCTTATTAACTTAATGAAGTAAATACTATTGTTTCCAAATCACAGAAAAGAAAGAAATCAAGGTTTGAGAGTGATCAACGAACATCCTAAGTGCATCTGGGTTACTCTTTGCAGGCTATTTAATAATTTATGCAGTCTTTACCTAAGAGATTGCTAAGGAACAAAGCTCACAGCATTTGCTCCTTCTAAGCTTTAGCCTTGAAGAGAAAGTAGGTTCCTTATTTATTCTAAATCAATAGTTGTAAAATATTTAGGAGAGGCATAGTTAATATATAACAATTAACAGTATTGTAGTTCACAGTAATATTTTAATTAAAAATATGAAATGTTCTCACATATGTGTGTGAGGTTGAATTCTTGAGTAGCTTTTAAAACAATAAGAAGGGGAGAATTCCTTATCACTGAAATAAATCTGAGACCTAGAAGTGCCTCATCTAACAAAACTTTCCAGAGGCTTCTTATACTTGGTGTAACCTGTTTGAAATGTACAGGTCAAAATCAGCCTGGTTTGACTTGAGTGCATATGCTAAACAGTGCATGGTCTTGACTCTTCACCTTATGGCTCATTGGAAAGGCAATGGGCTTTGCAACAAGATTGATAACAAAAGGAAAAATGATGAAGAAAATGGCCTTCCTTATCTGCTGCAGTACCCTTGATTGCCAAGTGTAATTTTACGGTTCATTATAAGAGGGGGGAAAGTTTGACTGTTACCTGGAGTTCTCATAGGTTGTAAGGCTACAAAGCACAAGTTGCTGGAAACACATTTTGTTTTTAATGAAGCCACTGTAATTGTGTTTTTAAAGCACCACCAATTTTCATCAGTGTTACCCCTGTTGGTTTTATGTGAGTAAAATACTTAAAGGTCATCAGACGCTGTGGAACATGAGTCAACTATAGAAAAGTGAAGAAGTTAAAATTACACAAGAGTGACACAAGCCATTCCCTCAGTTATTGCTTGACATAGCCTGGGATTTGACTGGGTAATTGAGGCAAATAGCCCTGCTGTTATGGGTGCCATGATAGATCAGACAGGGGTCGGACAACCTAACAACCTGAGTCATGCTCTAACACAGGGCAATGCTGCTCTGAAGCATGCTGGGAAATGCGCTCACCTCAATCATATTTCCCCTTTCTACTTATAGTCCTCAATTCAGTTCCCTGCAGGAAAATTTTCTATCTGAAACATTTTGATATCTTCCCATTATCTAAAATGGTATTCAAAACTATACCCTGTAGATTAATTTGCTAATCTAAATTTCAATAAATTAATTTAAATAAGATTAGAAATATAATTTATCAATCACAAAATCCACGTTTCACATATGAAGTAACTTTTGGGAATATTGGACACTGTATTAGACTATGCAAAACTCCACAACTTTACCATTTACTCACAAAGTTTAATTCAAATGCTTAGCTAGAGCGTGAGGCTACCCAACCCGGGTGCCATGGATCACAAATGTATACTTGAAAGACAGCTAATCCAAAGAGCTGTACTATCAAAGTGACACACACACAAGATTTGGAAGATATCATTTTAAAATACTACAAAATGTTATATTAAAAAATTTTATATTCTTGTTCAAACAGTATTTTATATGTACTGTTAAATAAAAAAGTTGTTTAAAATGATTTCCTCTATTACTTTTAAAAATGTAACAAGTAGAACATTTAAATGTACTTACTGGATAGTATTATAGTTCCTTTGGACAGTGCTGATTTATGATAATAAAATCTATTGGTTAAAGATGGCTAGATATATACCTGGAACTCAACAAAGCTGGACTTGTTAATTTACTGTATCAGGGAATCTGTACCTAAGAAAGCATGTGAGCGGCAGGAACAGCCAGGCGTAACCTGCTGGAGGAAGAGTCACATTTATAGCAGGAATCTGGAGAAGAGTAGAATTGAAGTAGAATGTGAAAGATATAGTGTCTTCATCCCTGGGTCATAGGGGAGACACCACACCCAACATCCGTACCTTGAAGAAAGGGAAGTTTAATTCAGCTCACAGTCTCCAAAGGGTCAGTCTGTGTTCAGCAGCCTAAAGTGCAGCAACAATTGTGGAAGGGCCAGTGTGCAGAAAAGCTATTCATACATGGCATCCAGGAAGCAGAGAAAGACTCTAGGAGTGGGGACAGAAGATACACCCTTCAGGTCACACCACCAGTGACCCACCTTTTCCAACCAGTCATCATCTCCTACCAGCAAATCATATATCTCACACCCATGACCCAATCGCTTTACGAAAGGCCTGCCTATGAGCATGTGAGGCCTTTGGGAACATTCTAGAACTAAGCTGTAACAAGTGGACTTTGGGCAGGCCCAGGAGCACTAGTTGTTCAGGGTTTAACCTCTGGGTTGATGTGTGAAGCAGACGCTGAAGTTTCCTTTGAAAACTATGAAATCAGGATAAGTGTGGAATGTACTTGAAAACCCCTTCATTGAAATTCTGTAACTTGGTTAACAATTACAGCTGCTTCTTTGTATCAGGGTGACTCAGGTTGTCCAGTCTAAAGATGGTTGCTCCAATATTTTGTCCTTAATGAAAGGAGATTAAGCCTTTTCATTAATTATCAAAAGTGCTTTATACAAGTTCATAAAACTCATATTTCTTGGTGCAACATTAAAACCCACATATACCCTGCCACTTCCAGTAACATCTCTTACTATTCTTTCTGATAAACATTAACTTTTGCAAAAATGCCCTCATAAATTCCCTATTCCCGCCACCACTCTTATTTGCTTATAAGATTTTCTTAACGTAGAATTTTTTTCCCACTGCTTGTGTTGAAATTACTCAAGGCTCTCTTAAGGTATCACAGATTTGTCTAAAGCCTTCCAGGATGTTATCTTCCACAGAAAGCACACATAAAACAAATATCTTAGAGCATTTGATTTTGACCTTTTCGGGGCAAGACACAGACACATTCCATACTTTAGGTGGATGATAATTTGAATTTGCACCTTCTATATGGCCATTCGCCGGGGCAATTCCCAGAGATGTTCTCTGTATAACCTCACTTCTACTGCTTTATACCCATTCTCCTCACATGGTAATTTTCATTAAAAATCTGTTGAGTGAGTGATTATTATTTTTAAAACAGAAAATGTAATTCTGTTAGTAATGAAGGAAAATGTTGCATGTAAGTTAGCCCTAGACAAATGCTTCAACATACACATCACTGGATTTTTGTAAACACAGCTCTAGGGGATTCAGTGATCATTCACAGACTGAAGAAATGACACCTTCCCACCCTGATTTGTCTTCACTCTAATGCATTAAAATGTTTGTGTGCCTCATATGTGCAATCCAGTTTGCCTGTGCAAAACATGCAAATACACACACAAACTAATTCTGTATGTGTTGGAGAAAGCAGAAGAAAAGCAAAGCCATTGCTTTAGAGGGTGAGTTGAGAGTCAAGACATCTGTTATAACACCCTACCTATACCTTTCTTGATAACAAGTACCAAAATGCATAGCAACATCAGATTGGTGTGAGAGAAGTACCCTTTTCTCACACAAGCCATCTACTATGCATTTGATTCATGACACATCACTAGTAAATGCAGCCATATGATGGGAAATATACACATACATTTGCAGGCTATATAGTAAGTACAGGAGGAGTAGGCAGAAAACATTAGGTGGTATTTTTTGAGAACCTGTTGTAAAATCATCCATTGTACTCCTTCCCTGTTATAGTGTCAAGACTACTAAGATTTTTCTGAAATTTATAAAATCTATCTTAGCTAGGAAATGCTACAATAAGACTGAGAAAAGCAGGAGTTAGAAAACAGAAGACTTATGTGCCAATTGACTAGATATTTATGTGATTGGGAACTGTCAATTTATTTGTCTCTGCCATTTTTTTTTAATTTTAAAGAGAATAGTTAAAAAAAGAACTATAGCAAGCTACCAAGATCACAGATATAAAAATGCCTAGGTAACTGAGTATATAGGCTGTCTTTGGCTTATTTCAGAGAGGATGGGGAAGAGGGAGCTTTTTTTCCCAAAATTTATGAATCTTAAGAATCATCAAAAAGATTCATGGAGGTCTGATCCTTGAGGATTATGATTCAGTGGATTTAGAGAAAGGTCGAGAAATCAATTATGTTTTGTTTTGTTTTCATTAGTATTCTGATGTTTAAAGGAAAGCTTCAGAAACTCTCGGATTTAGACCTAGGCTCACACTTCAAAGTGTATGAGAATCACCAAGAGGCTTGTTAAAAAATGCAAATTGTGGGGTCTCACCTCTAATGATTCTGATTCAGCATTTCTGAGGCGGGGCCCAACTATCTGAAATTTTAATGAGCATTTCTAGGTAATTCTAATGCAGGTCCATGAACACAATTTGAGAAATATAGATCTCAAATGTGAATTTTGGAAAGCTAGAGATTGTTTAATTCATGGCTACAATTTCAGCAACCAAGTGGAGTACATGTGCAATAACTATTGCCAAATTGGATGTGATTGCTCTCTGCTGGAAAATTTTCTTGTATTTAAATGAAGGAACCCTTATTCAAAAATGCTAAAAGAATTGATTAGCTAATAAAGTAACCTGGATTCATTGATCTATTTTTGCCTTATCTCAGTTTCTTTGGTGACTTCATATTACTAACTCATTCATTCATTCATTCATTCAGTAAATATTTATTGAATGTCTACTAATAGCTACATACCATGTGGTACCTCAGTTGGCAAACAGATACACTTCCTATCCTCCTGGAACTCATAACAGAGGAGGGTTTTCTTGTTCTATTGCTGGCTGATGGTACAGCCTAAAACCTATTGGTTTAACACCACAAAAATATTTGATTTTGTTCAGAAATCAATACACTGAGTGAGTATTACAGGGCAGGCAGTCTCTGTTCCATATTCTAGCAGTTTGGGCAAGAAGTGTGGCTGGGAGACCCACGGCTGGACCCTTGGTTCCTCTCCATGTGGCATCCCCAGTAGCTCCTTGGGGGAAATCTCTGGTTATTTGGGTGTTTTCCGTGGAAGGGAGCCTTTCTCACAAACAGTTTTGGTGTAGGACACAATGTAGGCTACAGTTTTCTTCTGAGTTAAGCCACAATATCACTCCAATTAAATCCTATTGGTCAGTCAAATAACTAAGGCTGCTGTCCAGATCCATGCAGTGGGAGGAGGGACAGATCTGTGGCCATCTTAAATGTATTGCAGGGTGAGAGAGATATTTAACAGTTAACTAAACACACTTGCAATAAGCACTCCTAAGGAAAATGATCTGGTTCAATGAAAACATAAAACAGAGGGAGTTAATTAGGAAGGGACCCCCTAAGGAGGTCGTATTAAGGAAGAGACAGGCTCCAAGTCAAAGTGCTGTAATCGCATGTAAGGAGATAGTAATTAGGAAGCAGGTAGGATAATTAGGCAAAAGAAATGAGGATAAAAATGATAAGAGCTAGTCTTAATTACTTGTTCTTTTGTGCCAAATATTATTTCATAACTTGATAGGAATGATTTCATTTAAGTTTCACAAAGGTTTCAGAGGATAAGCATTCCCATTTTATACAAGCTGTGAAAGAGTTTACCAAGTCCACACTGACAGGAGTGACAGAACAGGGTTTTAGGGTCTTGTTCTACTCAAGAGATTGTAGAGATTGGACCTTCTTATACCGATGGCTGTCACCACAGAGGCCCACAAGAGTAGCTTAGAAATTCCAACAGCACAGTAGATAGCAGAGGTGAAAGTTATATGCAGAGTAAGTCTGAACAAATACTGAAAAGGAGCTTCGTCTCCTGCATCCCTGGCTCTGGTGGAGGTTTGTAATTCTTTTCACAGCAGTTTTAAAAGGAGACTGAAAAATAACACCTGGATTCCCATTTTTTAGTGGGAAAGGAAAGTCCTTTCCTTTGATTTGGTTCCATTCTCCCAATTATACAAACTTTAAAAAGGTTTCTCTACAGGTAGCATGTACATGGATACTTATTTGGAAAACTTGCCAGAACTTGCTAAATAAATAATACACCTTTAAATAAACTGTGAAATGTCTATGTCACCTGTGTAGGTTTCCACGGGTCTGGTAACAGTACAGTGAATGAATTACCTAAGTGACGGGGGTCTTATGAGCTACAGATGTAATACTTCATCTACAACAGTGTGATATACTATCCAGCAGGTGTTGCTTTGATGATGTATTACTTGATGAAATAAGGTTAGCTGCCAAAAACTCGTTCCAGGGAGCAAAAAATTTGGCTGGGGGAAAAATTCATTTCAGGACCAAAAGAAATACATTTTTCATTCAAGCGGAGGAAAAGATGACAGGGCTCAGAGGGTCCCCTGAAGCCTGGTAAAAACTATATCTTTCAACTCAGACGCCTCAGAGAAAAGCCAGGGCCACATACTCACCCAGAGCCCTTGCATTTTGGCATTTTTGTGGGAACCAATTGCCCTCAAATGTAGGCTGGTACAACATGGGAGACTTTTTGTAACTTTTCATGATAAGTCCTTGAGGCAGCATAAGTTTTAAAATCATTTTGAGAGGGTGTTTCATGAGACTAAGTTTTTAAAATAAACATCTGGAGTTAGGATTGTGTATATGGCTTAGAAAATGTATTATTATTTTGCATATTCCTATTTATAGATGCTTTAACAACTGTTACATTACAGAGGGTGATAATGTATTCTAAAATGATCTTTAATGCTGATATTTCAAAATCTGTTCTTAAATATGTATGTGTCATCTGAAATATTTTATTACAACTCTCTTGTAATGTTTGCTCTCAGATGTGCTGACTAATCTTGGAGCTTGATTTACATTTATCACTAAATTAAGATTTAAACTCCACCTGTTTTAATGCCTACCTAAACCTAATACATTTATGACAATATAACAGTTCAATAATAGATTTTCAGAGAAAATAACTACCTAAAATAAAGGAAAACAGACACTTTCAAGAAGCCAAAATGAAAGAAGTTTTTCATTATAGGCAAAGTAAACAACTCCTTAGGAAGTCTGAAAGTTCTAGAGTTGGGCTCTTAATTTGGAGGCAATTAAAAGATGCAAAAGAAAGAAAATCTATTCATTGCTGAGCTGAATTTTGCTTCATGATGCTAAGACTAAAAAGTATACAATAAAACATTGTTGATTTAAATGGTCAAATAGTGATTGTGAAATCAAGTGTTTTTTTTTTGTTGTTCTCTTTTAAAAAGTACAACACAGTTAGAAAAATAACATGTAGTTTTATTAACCAAATGTAAAGAATGAACCAAAATATGCTCAAATTTTATCTACAGTCATTTGCTCTAATTGCTGTGATTATGTCCAAGTATTGATGCCCTCTGCCCCATCTTGGTATACAGGTGGATTGTAGTGGGTTAAGGTAAGGTGAAGGGGTCGGTCTAACAAATTATCTGATGGTAGATAAAAAGAACTGTCATATAGACTCAAAAAGAGTTTTAAATAAGTTCAGGTATTAACTTTAATTTAGACATCACTTTTCAAGAAATAAACACATAAATAGCAATTTTATTGTAAAAAAAAATCAAGATTGCCTATGGAGTTTCTCATCACATTTTGCCAGAAAAAAATACAATCTCAGGACAGGAAGACTTTCAGATCTAATAACTGGTATTAATATTTTTCATTTCCAGCTTTATTTAAATATCTCTATTTAAAATTCCTAGGGTTTTAATAAAATTTTGAATACCTTAGATATGGTAATTTCATAATACTGTTTTGTAAACATTTTGAATATTTTAATTACTCAACATGTATATTTTAGTGAGATTAGAACTGATAATTAGAACTGGAGAAATGTGTGAAAATAGATTGGACCTAAATTATGTAAAAATTATATATAAGTAATTTTATGTATACATTATATCTAAATTACTAATGCTTTCTTTTAAAAGAAAATGGAAATGTGTGTAAAATCTCAAAGAAAAATTCACAAAGTTGAGATAAATAAAATGAAGGATATATTATAACTAGAAAGAAGAGTAATAAAGTCGCAGGGAAATATTTTTAACTGAAGAAAAGTGAGGAAAGGTTGCAGGAGCATTGTGAACTAATTGGATATAGAGTGTGGAGAGTGGTTTGGAGGAGGTCAGAGTGGAGAACAAGGGAGATCTGGACATTCTCTCTTGTAGAAAGAAATGTTACAAAACATGAGAATGAATACCTGAGTCAGAAAGTGGTTTACCTTGAGCTGAGTAGGTCATTTCTGAGAGAACTTTTCAATGAAGTTTTATACTGAAAATATTTAAAAGCCAATACCCATAACCAGGTCTGTTTCCTGCCTAGTAGAGCAGCATGTTCGCACCTCGAATTCTTCAGTTTTACCTAATGAAACCAGTTGTGCAGGTCATGTCTGACCCGCATGTTTGACTCTTGTCACCTTACTCAACACCCAGAGGAAGGGCAGAATATTGGGATGTGTTATGAAGTGAGGACAATACATGAAATTATAGGGCTCTGTGATTGATAATGCAGAGTACATATCGAGGGAGGACAACTTGCCCTTCTTAGCTTTACCTTTAAGACGGTGATAACTGCCTTGTAGGCAGGAAAAGGGTGATACTTGTCGATCATAAGGACATGGTTGTCTCCACAGAAAAAGATAGATTAACAAGAAGAAAAGCATGACAAGTTCATTCAACCAAAGTTTTCCCTGCAGGAGAACTTTTTTTATTCATTTATTTATTTTAAAAGTAAAAGAAGGAAAACATATTAACAAACAGACATCCATTTACAAAACAGCGTAACAACAGTGCAAGCAATACAGAGTTACAAAGTGGTAGGAAATAAACAATGATTGTTGTATTACGCATTGATATCTTCAAAGTAGTTTCTCAGGAAAACAAACAGAGACATGCAATAGTGATCAAACAAGTACTCATTAACGGGTCCTTTGAGTAAAGCAATAGAAGACAGTAGTACAACTGTTAGCTATCCTGTGTATGCATAATTTCCCCTTCTTTCCCTTGTCTTTTCCCACACCCCAGTTGCCCTTTGCTTTTGAGCATTTTCCTTTCAATGCACAAAGTCTATCATGCCTCCTAGTTTGTATTCATCCTTTCAGGTTTTTACTCTAGTGAGACAATACATTACATATATATGCAGGTCTGATTTATTCCACTTATGAGTATGGTCGATAGTTGTGACCATTTACCTATAAAGCCTCGAGTTTATCATTCTTTATAGCTGAGTAATACTGCATTATATAAAAGTACCACAATTTTTTTATCCAGTATTCAGTGGGTGGACCTTTGGCCTTCAACAATTTAGCAATTACAAATTGTGCTGCTATGAACATAGGTGAGCATATATCACTGTGATATGATGTTTTCAGATTTTGGAAAATATCCAGAAGGTGAATGGCTGGGTTGAATGGGACCTCTAGACCTAATTTGCTGAGGAATCTCCAAACTAATTTCCACAGTGGTTTCACCAGTCTGCATTCCCACCAGCAGTGGAGAAGAGTTCCTATTTCTACACAGCCTCGCCAGCATTTGTTATTGGTTAATTTCTTAATGATAGCCTTTCTTATTGGGGTGAGGTGAAATCTCAATATTTTTTTAATTTGCGTTTCTTGAATGACTAATGATGTTGAACATTTTTTCATGTATTTATTTGCCACTTGTATTTCTTTATCTGAGAAGTGTGTACTCATTTCAGATGCCCATTTTTGGACTGGGTCTTTGGATTTGGAGGGGCACATGCTTTTTAATTCTTTATATGTTTTAGATAGAACACCTTTGTCCGAGGGGCAGTCAGCTAAAACTTTTTCCCAATTTGTGGGTATTCTTTTTACTCTGCTGGTGATATCTTTAGATGTGCAGAAACTTAAGTAGGATGAGATCCCAGTTGTTGATTCTTTGAAGTATTTCCCTTGCAGTTTGGTTTCTGTTCATGAACTCTTGGCCTAAACCTTTTTCCTTCAAGGTTTTTACCTACTTTCTTTTCCAATAGATTTAGTGCTTCTGTTTTAATATTGAGATCTGTGATCCATTTTGACTTGAGTTTGGTGCATGGTGATAGACTTGGATCTATTTTCAGCCTTTGGCAGGTGGCAAACCAATTTTTCCAGAACCATTTAATGAACAGGCTATCTTTCTTATAGTGAGTTTGTTTGGCCACTTTATCAAAGATTAGTTGGCTGAGTGTGTTTGTGGTATTGGCTGCATCTTCCATTGATCTTTTGGCCTGCTTTTTCACCAGTAGCAGGTTGATTTTATTACAGTAGCTTTGTAGTATGATTTCAGGTCAGGGATTGTAATTCCACCTGACTTGTCCTTGTTGCCCAGGATTGCTTTTGCTATTCTGGCTCTCTTGTGGTTTCAGATGAATTTAAGAAAGTTTTTTTTTCTAGATCTGTGAGCTAGGCTAACATTAGTTTAATGGGAATTGCATTGAATCTGTACAACAGTTTTGGTAGGATGGCCATTTTCGCAATGTTGATTCTTCCTATCCATGAGCAAGGAATACTTTCCCATTTACTGAAATCCTCTTTGATCTCTTTTTCCAGAGTACTGTAGTTTTCACTGAATAGATCTTTTATTTCTCTTGTTAGATTAACTCCTAAATATTTCAATTTCTTGGATGCTATTGTGAAAGGTATGGTTTCCTTAATTTCTCTCTCAGTGTCTTTGTTGTTTGTATATAGGAATGCTATTGAATTTTGCATGTTGACTTTGTATCCAGATACACTGCTGAATTTGTTGATTAATTCAAGAAGTCTTCTGGTGGAGTTTTTGGGGTCTTCCATGTAAAGCATCATGTTATCTGCAAATAGTGATAGTTTTACTTCTTACTTTCCTATACTTATTCCTTTTATTTCTCTCTCTTGTCTAATTGCTCTGTCTGATGCTTCTGGCTCTGTGTATCAAGCATGGTGACAGCTGACATCCTTGTCTTGTTCCTGATTTTAAAGTAAAAGCTTTCAGTATTTGTCCATTTAGTACGGTGTTTGCTATTGGTCTGTCACTGATGGCTTTGATTAGGTTGAGGTAAAGACCATCCATCCCTATTTTCTGTAGAGTTTTTATCATGAATGCATGTTGGACTTTGTTGAAAGGTTTTTCTGCTTCTACTGAGATGATCATATGGCTATTGTCTTTGGCTCTGTCGATATGGTGTATAATATTAATTGATTTGTGAATATTGAACCATCACTGCATTCCTGGAATGAATCTGACTTGGTCATGGTGTATAATTTTCTTGATTTGCTGCATTCTATTTTCTAGTATTTTATTGAGTATCTTTGCATTTATATTCATTAGGGAGATTGGCCTATAGTTCTCTTTCTTCATTGGGTCTATCTCTGATTTTGATAACACTATAATCCTTGCCTCCAAAAATGAGTTAGGGAGAATTGCTTCACTTTCAATTTCATTGAAGAGGTTGAGGAGTGTTGGTATTACATCTTCTCTGAATTTCTTGTAAAATTCTGCTGTGAATCCATTAGGGCCTGGGCTTTTCTTTGTTGGTATGTATTGAATCACATTTTAAATCTCATTAATTGGTACTGGGTTGTTCAGGATTTTTATATCTTCTTGACTCAATCTTGGTAATTCATACAGATCTAGGAATCTGTCCATTTCTTCTGAGTTTTATATCTTATGGGAGGAAAGATTTTCAAAGTAGGAATTAGTAATCCTCTGAGTTTCTGTAGAATCTGTAGCAGTTTCACCTTTATCATTCCTTACTGCATGAATTTGAGTTCTTTCTTTTGTTTATAACTTGGGTAGTGGTTTATCAATTTTATTTATTCTTTCAAAGAACCAACTCTTTTATTCATTTATTTTCTGTAGGGTTTTCTTCATCTCAATTGCATTAATTTCTGCCCTGTTCTTGATAATCTCCTCCTTTCTTTGGGCTTTGGGCTTGACTTGTTCTTCTTTTTCTGAGAATTTGTGGTGCAGCGTTATGCTATTTATTTTATCTCTTTCTGTTTTCCTTATGTGTGAATTCACTGCTATAAATTTCCCTCTGAGGACTGCTCTCTTTGTATCCCACAGATTTCAGTAAGTTGTATCTACATTTTCATTTGTTTGTAGGTGTTTTTTTAATTTTTTCTTTAATTTTTTCTGTGATCCATTGGTTGTTCTGGATGTTGTTGTTTAATTTCCAAGTGTTTAAGGAGTTTTTAGAGCGCCTTTTGTCATTAATTTCCAATTTCATTGCACTGTGATCAGATAATATGCATGGGATGATTTTAATTATTTTGCATTTAGGTAGGTATGTTCTATGGGCTAGAATGTGGTCTATTTTAGAGAAAGTCCCACATGGAGCTGAGAAAATGTGTATTCAGATGTGGGATGAAACACTTTGTATACATCCACTAAGTCCATTTGTTCACAGATTTGGTTCAGATCTCTTATTTCTTTGCTGATTTTTTGTTCAGTTGACTTATCTTTTTGTGTTAAAGGGGTGTTCAGGTCCGCTATTAAAATAGTATTATTAGTTATATGGGTTTTCCTGTCTGTTAAGACTTATCTTATTTAGTTTGGTGCTCCGATATTTGGTGCATACATGTTTAGGATTGTTATCTCATCCTGTTGAAGTTTTCCCCTAACAAGTCTGTAGTGACTTTCTTTATCTCTCTTGATTGTTCTTGGTTTAAAGTTTACATTGTCTTCAAACATAATAGCTACACCTGCTTTTTTTCTGGGTTCTTGTTGCACAGAACATTGTTTTCCATCCTTTGACTTTCAGTCTGTGGATTTCTGTTTGAGTAAAATGTATTTCCTGTATACAGCATATCATGGGATTTTGTTTCTTAATCCACTCTGCCAGTTTGTTTCTTTTGACTGGTGAATTGAGGCCATTTACATTTTTGGTTATAACTGATATGTGTTGGCTTATCATTGTCATGTTATTTACTTGCTATTGGTTTCTTATTTTTTCCTACCTGTTTACCTGCTTGCTCTTCTTGAGGGTTCCTTTCTATTGTTGTTCTTGAAATTGCATTCATTCTCTTCTCTGTCTATAATGTTTTTTAGTACTTTTTGTAAGGATGGTTTGGCACTCATGAAGTTCTTCAGTTGGTCTTTGTTCTGGAAATATTTTATTTCTCTGTTAAATTTGAAAGATCATTTGGCAGGATTGATTAATCTTGATTGGAAACTGTTTTGTCTTAGGACCTATAATATTTTGCTCCAGGCTATTCTCAACTGGATGGTTCATGTTGTGAAGTCTTCTGTGATTCTGATGGTCTTTCCTTTATAGGTGATCTGTTTCTTTTCTTTAGCAGCTTTTCATATTCTGTTCTTTTGCTGGAGATCTGGGATCTTGATTATTATATGACTGGGTGTAGTTTTATTATGGTTACGACCAGTAGGAGCTCTACATACCTCATTTACCTGTGTCTCAGGTTCTGTTTCCGTGCTTGGGAAATTTTATGCTATTATTTCTGCAAATATTCTTTTTGTCATTTGTGTCACCTCCTGCTCTTTCATTGACTCCTGTGAGTCTGACATTATTTCTCTGCCTCATCTTGCAGCTGTTGAATTGCTTTCTCCTGGATCCGTGTTGATTTTAAGAGATCCTTTCACGATCACTAGCTGTCATGTTGTCTTCAAGATGTAAAATTCTATCTTCAGCTTCATTCAAATGGTTTTGAAAACTTTCAGTGGAAGTTTTGATTTCCTAGAAATCTCTTTGAGTCTGTTTCATGCATTCTAATTCATTCCTCTATTACTCATGTAACATTTCCATCCATTGCTTGTGTTCATCTGTTTTTTTATCTATTACTTCTCTAGATGTGCTGAGCAGTACTTTCATTATTATTATCATTTCAATTTTGCCTGAGAGATTATTTCTGAGCTGATCTCTTCTATGGCCTGATGGAGTTGTTTCTTTACTTCTGTTCCAATCATTTCAGCAATTTCAGATGTGTGCTTACCAAATTCTCCTATGTCGACGTCTCCTGGACTTGTTCTGAGTGGGGTGGAGTTCTGAGATGGTGTTTTAGTCCTTCGCCTTGTCGTGTTTGATGCTAGAGGCAAAACGCTCCATCTCCCTTTCCTCTTGCAGCTCAGCAAAGGTTGCTAGTGACCCTAGTTTTCCTGGTGGTCAGGCCTGCCCCTCAGTGTCTGCTGAGATGCTCTGCTTAGTCGGGGTTCTTCTGGTAGATGGTGAAGTGTACTTAGTTCTCCCAGGTCTCAGAGGCAAACTGTCATTTCAGTTGATGGCAGACTGTCTGGACCAGTGACCCCTCTCATTTCAAGACGTGTGTTTCACCCAGAATCCTGTTGCACTGATGGTGCAATCCTGGACCAGTGGTCCTGTGTTCTGGGCAGTTCAGGGTACAGGCAAAACCAAGACACAAACTGCGGAGTCAACAATTTGTGGACCCCCTGATTCTGTGTCTCCAGTCAGTTCAGGAAGTGCATAGGATCCAGACGGAGCCCTCACCAACAGTGATCACAGACTGCCTATGTCTGCGACCCCCAGGAGGTCAGGGTGCAAGTGAAGCCCAGACGCAAACCACGATGCCTGCAGCTCATGGAGCGCCCGCTCTGGTATCTCAGTGCTGGGCACATGCAGGTAGGGCTCATGTATGAACCCTGGTAAAAGCAGTTCCCAGGCCTTCTGAGCGAGGATCTTCTGTCTGCACCAGGCACACGGAGGGCAGAGACTCAGACTGTAAGGGCGGCAGGGTTGTGAGCCTCCTGCTCTGCTCCCATGAAGTAGATGGGAAATATCTGGTTCTCTCGGCAGCATTCAGCTGGGAACCATGCTGTCATCAGGTGGCAGTCCACCTGATTTTGCTTCTCCAGTCAGTTCAGGCCGCGCACAGGAGCCAGGCGTGGGCCGCACCAACAGCAATCACAGACTGCCTGTGTATTTGACCTCCAGGAGTTCAGGGCACAAGTGAAGCCCAGACCCCAAGTGCAGTGTAAGTAGCTTGTGGAGCACCCACTCCATTACCTCACCCAGCACTGGCCATGCACAGGGAGGGCCCACACGTGAACCCTCGTGAGAATAGTTCATGGGCCTTCTCAGTGAGGACCTCCTGTCTGTACCAGGCACATGGAGGGTGGAGACTCAGACTGTAATGGCAGCAGGGTCGTGGGTTGCCCATCCTGCAGGAGAAATTTAGAATGACATTCTACTTCTGTGCTTAGGTTTTATGAAGCATGGATGATTGCACAGAGATTTGATGGGATAAAAAGGGTCTGACATGATGCTAATAAACTGAGAAGGGAAACATCAAGACTTGCTAGTTCAAGTTCTTTTTGAGCTTCTGTGTGGTGCTCCTGTCCTCCAAGTGTAAGGCAAGGCCCTTTCTAAAATGAAGTCTTACGACCTATATATTACTATCCAATAATGAGGGCAGAGAATTTCTTCAGAGTCAACTCCAAGATAGAAAGATGGGCAAGATCAGAGTGATAGTTTTGGGCTTTGTGTGTGCCTTTGGAGAAAGGAGTTCTAGTTTTTATGATCCACCTTGAAGAAGACAAATTCTAGATTTCATAGCTTGTCTTGGGGTATAGAATTGGAAGCTGACAAGACAGCAGAATGACAGAATCTTTGTATCTAAGGATGTCTCTGAGGACTTCACTTGGGGATGTGGTTGTCTAAGCCCCAAAGCTATTAAGGAGGAATGTTTCTAACACACACTCCTTTCATTAGATCTCAGAATTTCTTAAACTGTGGCAAGCTCACTACCAAGAAAAGTGATGATGACTTTGGAAATTATGTCAAGACATTCATTTTTTTAAGTTAGTCATTTCTTCCAAAAATATAGTAGAAAATATATAATGTTATAAATATATTATTGTCTAAATTCAGGCCAACTCAAGTAAATTTTTAAAAAGTCATTCAATGTTTAATAAAAATATTTAGGGCACACAAAGATGTAGCAAAAATAGTCAGGAGGTTATATAGAAAGACTAAAACTAAGAAGCCCTAGTCCATATCTTTCTTCCTATGAATTTTTATGTCCCTGATATAGTCTTGATTCATGGTCTTATTCATCCAGTTTCTCTTCTCCTTTCCATGACTGATGACATCACCTATGGGTCCATGTACAAAATGAAAATGCATGGGTCTTCTTAAAAACTGTTAAATATTTAAAGCATTAAATCAAGGGTAGGGTGATTTTGAGCAGAGAGCCCGTTTCAATTACAGAAGCCTTACATCCAGGATGATAAGTGAGATCTGTCAAAGTTAGATGGTAGCCTTTGCTCTAAGTAATTTGAGTTTCAGAGTCAGAATATGCGCACAGGTTTTATTGTTTTTGATGGGACTTGTGGGTTTGGATCGCTTCTCTATCTCTCCCCCCCCCCCCATTTAATTGAACTTAGGGCCTCCTGAGAGTGAAGCAAGTGATCAAGTACTGAGCTACATCCCCAGCCCCTGCAATCTCTTGTTCTATATGGAAAATGAAATCCTCCAGGCTCCTTGTGTGGCTTTCATGGAATTTTCAGGGGCCCTCTGCTTGGGAGAAGAAAGTTTAGCCACCATCGCACAAAACGAGATGATGCAGTGGACAGCTGGTCCTCCAGGTGCAGCTCATCTTCGGTGTCCTTCAAGCTTCAAATGTCCAGTGTGTCTCCTGCCTCTCTCCGTAGTTCCTTTCCCCCTCTTCCTTTTTGTCCTCAAGCTTCCAGTGTGAGCGTGTCTCTTCAGGGTGGGCTTGCGTCTTCCCCTACATTTATACGTTCTTTGGTTCTTCCTTTTTATTTTCTCCAGAAGGATGCTTCAGATGTTGACTTGAAGTTGCTTGCTTGCTGGTCTTCCCTAGATCTTGAGATGTGGGGAGGCAGGACTGACTACTGTGTGCAGGTGGTTCTTTGTGGTCTGAGATCCTGGCATATAACACACCCATACATATTTGGTGAATGAATGATTTGAAACATGAAATAAAATGTATGTGAGGAATAAAAGCATTGAGGTTGTTTACCAGAGACACAGATGAGATTATCTGAAATGTCATCCTTACTGTTTCAATTTATACTTCATGGTTTCCAAATGAATTTTTAGGTGTTTATAATTCTGTTCATTTGTTCTCATACTATATTTCTCATATCAGTGATTCCTTTTTAAAAATGTTTTCTCTATTTATTTATAGTCAATTTTTAAGATAGATTTTATAATGACAGTTTCTATATACCAAAGAGTTCTGTTGAGATTTTGGATTCCTTGTTAATCAGTTCCAGTTGTATGTGTCCTTATAGGAGTTTGTCTTATCATAGAAATCATTAAATTTTGGCAGAGTTCATCAGTTTTCCTATATCTATGTCTCCTATTTAATTTCTGATTTATCAAAACTTTTTCTTTCTTGCTCAGTCTTGCTTAAGATTTGTTAGCTTTTAAAATTTGTTTCTGGCAATACTTTTCTGTTCATTTTTATTCTCTGTTTTACTAACTTTTTGAATCATTACTTCTTTCATTCTAATTATTTTATTTCAATAATTAAGGTTATGGACACATTTGTAATATACATAATGATCACATCCGTCAAGGGACTTTGCAACTGTGTAGGACTTATCTTTATTCCTCTTTTTTTCCCATTTCCTTACCCTGCCTTCAACCCCTCTTCCCCTCATTTACATAAGGGTTGTTTCCATTTTCTTCCCTATGGTCTCTTTTTTCCTTTCCCTTCCTTCCTTTCTCCCTCCCCCATCCTTACTCCCCCTCCCACTTGACTATCATCCTATTGCCCAATATCTATTGCACATTTTGGTCCTTCCTTAACCTTTTAGTTTCTCACACCAAGAAACAATATGCTATTTAAACAAGTGTGTGTGATTTATTTCCCTTAAGTATATAAACCATTTTTTTTACTTCTTCATTCCTTTCTTCCTCTTTCCATAGTTCCCCTTGATTTTGAACAATTTCTTCCTAATTCAAATACCTTTATACATTTTGGTCCTTATTTACACATTTGGTAAAGGATAAACTTGAGACGAGTCTAGGTGAATGGATGCCCAGTGAGGCCAAGCTCAAGTAAAACTAACTGGACATACATGTACCAATACTGCATCTTCTCTCTGGTGTGAGAGAGTTATTTTATACTGGCTTTGCAATTCATCTCCTTCCTTTAGGGTCTTAGGTGGACCACTAAGTTACGGATTTGATTTCTTGTTTATTTTTCATTTAGGATTTTAGAACTCTAAATCTTTCATTAAAATTGCTGCCAGTTGAATCACATTTTTCTGTGTGTATCTTTCCGCTATTACAAATCTGTAGTTCTGTATTTCTACCACAGTTTCATATATAACGATAACTGTTAATGTACTGCATTCCGAATGTATTAGGGAATCTTAATTATATCTAGAAAATTTCAAAACAGCTATTTTGATTCGATAATAAAATGATGTTATTATTGTTTGCATATCCAGAGTCTCCAAAAATCTCCCACTATTTATGTAGAGTTTTAGGTTTATTTCAAAACATTTTCATAAGCCAATGGGATACTAAACACGTTACTAGAGAAAACACACACTTTCGATAGGAGAATAATACGGAACCAGCTAGCGACTCTGAGTCGGCGTTTGTTTCTTTCCCTCTTTCCTCCTTCCTGCTCGCCTTTCATCTCCTCCCTCCTTCTCTTTATGCTTTCTTCCTTTCTTCCTTGTTTATTTCTGAATTAGACAAGCAGTATGAACTACATAAAAGTGTCAAATATACAATAGAGAATTATCTGACAAAAACGTGCTAAGCATTTTTAAACCTTCCCTTTTTCATATTTGCTCTGTGACCAAAGGACCGAAACTTGGATAGAAGTGAACAGTCTGTGTGCACGAGCCCAACGTTTTACCTAGTGATAAGACACGAGGGAGCCTTACGTGGGTTTTAGTTGATTTCTGTAGGGAACATGTGATAATTTTTGTTTTTAACCTTTTAATATATGACATCATCCTTATGTAACGTGCCCCTCTTTTCTTCTTGGTGTATTTTTATATTTGTCCAATTGACATGTGGGAGCCTAGTTTACCTCTTTATTCCTGTTCTATCATATTTCTTTCCCTCATAATTATACTGTATCTTATGTTCCAATTTTAATTTCTAAAAACAGTGATTTGCATTTTTGCATGTGTTTTTGATGTGTACAGAACTTTCATTTTGTACATTGCTTTTTGATTGGTAAGAACTTTTAATTTTTAAATTTACCTTAATATTAGTTTATGTTTGTGATAAACATATGAATGTAAAGATTCCACTCATCTTGGGGAATGGTATAATATCTTGATGACTTTTATTCCTCTCACTTCTATTTTTATTCTACTACACTGCACACATTAATAAGGGGAATTTTGTCTAGTGTGCTGTTATAAGAAGACCTACCTCACTACATCCAGGTGTGTGTTTAGGATTTTGGCTCGCTTTGTTCTCTCCAGGTACTCTGAATGCTGACAGATCAATATTTTAGGCAAATTTCTGACTTATTTGTGAGGCATATAAATTAGCAAATTATATGCTAGCATATATAATAGCATGGTAATAGGTAGAACTGCTAGCTTGAAAGGTATTTAAATCTGACTGATATCAAATTATTATAAAAACTAATTTCAGAAGTCAATTGCATTCATTTACTTAAAATAATAGTCAAATTAAAAATGTTACATATGTTCTTTAAAAACATAGCATCTATTTGTTAGGTTGATTGTTGATCTATCATTTATTATCTTAATTTTTATTATTTTCATCCTTAACATTTCTATAGTATTATTTATGTGCGATTTTCTCTTACTACTATTTACCAATAGAAGTATGGAAGTATATTCTGGTTTTTTATTTATCAGTATCTCTTTCTGAATTCTATTACTTTTTCTATTTTTAAATTTTACTCCTCTACCCATAATCCTCTGTGATTGTCTTCCATTCAGTGCTTTTTTCTCTTTCTCATCATGTAATGTCTCAGCTGTAATTTTTTTCTGTTATATTTGTGGCCACACCAATTGTATCATGGTTGAAATAATGCAGTATACTTTCCATTTTATTTTTAAAATTTTTGCTGAATTTAAAATTTTTTTTATTATATACATATGTTTAAAGGTATGAATTTACATAGATTTCAGGGTGAGTACTTATCAATTTAGAAGTTTATGTTTATTGTCAGTTGTAATAGGCCACTGTTTTTGCATTATTTTCATATCTGTCTTTTGGTGATTTTGTAGTTTGCTATGTTCTTCATATTTATTCTTTTGATGTGTTTTAGCCAACAAGTTTGTTATTGTGGGTTATATTTAAATACATTGCTGACATGGTAAATTATAAGTTGTCCTCATCTTATTCAAATTTATTTAATATTTCCATCCTCTTTCTGGGTGTGACAAGAATGCAATGTATTTTAAATTACTGTTACTCAACATGTCCATATTTTAACCAAAAGATCTTTTGTAGACATTTGTTTTTTAATCAACCTTGATGAGAGTTTACTATCCTAGATATATGTATATTCATTTATGTACCATATGTTTATTAAAAAAGAAAAGTAAATGCTTTATTCTTCTAACCAAAAGCAATTTTCTCCTTGTTGGAAGTAAATTCATTCCTGTTGAGATTATATACTTTAAAGTTTAGTCTTTCAAATTGAATGTTGAATCTTTTTTATCTCTTAATGCCTTGAGTTTTAAATTTGTTTCATTTTGAAATACAATGTCAAATTTTTATCACTTTTATTTATTACAGCTGGGTTCATTTTATTACTGAGAGAAGTATATAACCTTATGCTTTTTATTAGAAAGAAAATCAACAACATGTGTTAAAACATCAAGGCAGATAATCTTTGAAACAGTAATTCCACTTCTGGGAATGTATTTTGTGCATGAAGAGCTGATTGCAAATGTTTACTGCTATATCATTTATACTTTAAAAGTTCCCTGAAACAATATGGGTTTCAGGGTGTTGGAAGGTGCCTAAAAGTTCCAAACACCTCTGTGCTTTAACATTACACAGTTAGTTGGCTACTGTGGTGGTTTTCAAGGTGTGAATAATCAAGGGGGCATTTGGCAGTGTCTGGGGGTATTTTGGTTTGTTATGGTGGAGGTAGGAGGGGTGGATGTGCTGCTGAAGTTTGGTGGGTAAAGATGAGTGATGTTGTGAAACATCCAAAATTCACAGATTACCCTTCTCCCTCTTGACCCCCAACAAATAATTATACAGTCTAAAATATCAATAATGATATGTATTTAATATCTTTTAGTTCAAGCACATATAAACACATAGTTAATATTATAGGGCTACTTAAAGTATGGAAAAGTATATTAAAAATTTAAGGTGATTACATTACCTGGGTGATAGAAGAAACAGGAAATTGATTCAATAGAGCAAAGGAAAAATAAAAACAAAAGCATATAACTATGAAAACTTGTTTGTGCTTAGAAATATGTATATTAAGAAAAATATATAATTATTTTTAACTTTACTTAAATATACTAACTTCGGGCTGGGGATATAGCTCAGTGGAATAAGCGCTTGCCTAAATATACTAACTTCCTCACTTATTGAGCTCCCTACATTTCTTGTGTTCTAGTCTTTCCTTTTGGATATAATTTGCTTTCAGGTGAAGTACATTGTGCAAAAGCTTTTAGGAAAGGTTAGTACACAGTAATCTCTTTTAGTTTTGTACTCCTGAAAATATCTTTCCTTTTGGCTTCTCTTTCTAAAAATAAATTACTTTATTTAGGTAGCAGTCTAACAAAGTAAAAGAACTCCACATTGAAAACTACAGTATTCTGAAAAAGAAGATATCAGAAAAAAGAAGATATCAGAAAAAAAAAGAAGAGGTTATGAGAAAATGGAAAGATATCTCTTGCTTTTGTGTAGGAAGAACCAACATAGTAAAAGTTACCATTCTCCCAAAATTGGTATACAGATTTAAGACAGTCCCAATCAAAATACCATTGTCAAACCTCACAGAACTAGAGAAAACATTCCTAAAATTCATTTGGAACCAGAAGAGGCCTAGATGAGCAAATACAATTCTGGGCAACACAGACAAAGCAAGGTATATCAAAATCCCTGACTTGAAATTATACTACAGAGCTACCATGATAAAAGCAATATGGTCCTGGCAAAAAATAGACATGAGGATCAATGGAATAGATTACAAGAGGCAGAAACAACTTTAAACACACCTAGTCATCTTATCTTCGAGAAAGGGGCCAAACACATTTACTAAAAGAAAGATTGCCTGTTTAATAATTGATGCTGCAAACACAGGCTCTCCACATGCTAAAAACTAAAGTTAGACCCGTATCTATCACTGTGCACTGAACTAAAATAAAAAATGGATCAAAGATCTAATATTAAAAAAGATATACTAAATCTGCTGGAAGAGAAAATACGTAGAACTCTAGAAGACAGGTGTTAGCAAAGACTTCATGAACAAAACCACAACTACACAGGAAATACTACAAAGAATCAACAACTAGGTTCTCATCTAATTAAAAAGCTTTTGCACAGCAAAAGAAATCACCAACAGAATGTAAAGACAACCTGCAAAGTAAGAAAAAATCTCAGCCAGTCATTCTTCAGACAAAAGACTAGTATCTAGAATGTGTAAAGAATTGAAAAAAATTTGACACACCAAATTTAAGGACTCAAACCAAAAATGGTCACTTGAAATGAATAGACATTTTTCAGAAGTACGAATGGCAAATAAATTCATCAAAAACTGTTCAACATTACTGATTATCCAAGAGATGTAAATTAAAACAATGCTGAGATTTCATCTCACTCCAGAAAGAAGGGCTATTGTCAAAACATCAACTAAGAACTAATACTGTAGGGGTCTGCGCAGACAGGTTGCACCAGTCTGTTCTCCACGGCTGCTGGGAGTATAGACTGTGGAAATCAATGTGAAGATTCCTCAAAAAACTAGAATTAGAGGTCCTGTTTGCCCCAGGTCTTCCCCTTTTTGGTATCTTCCCCCCCAAATTAAAAGCATCATATCATAGAGATATATGCACATCCATGTTTATAGCAGCAGTTTGCAATAAACCTTAGAAACAACCCAAATGCCCATCACCCAATGAATGAATAAAAATGATGCGTTTTGTGTACAATGGAGGACTCTCAGCCAGAAAGAATGATAAACTTGAGACTTTTATAGCTAAATGGATGGACCTTGAGATCATATTCTCAGGTGAAACAAACTGGACACATATGTAAAATTGCATTGCTCCTGCTGTGTGAGAAACTGAAAGTGTAAACAAGAATCAAAATGTAAAGTAGATATTGTGAAATCAGAAGCTCAAGGGCAAGTGAAATCAAGGAGGGGAAAAGGAAAAACCTGAGAAAAAGGATAAAATGTAAACAAAGCTTTATAACTAAGGAGGGGAAAGGGGCTGAAGAGAGGGAAGGAAATGGGGAAAAAGGTGCTAAGATCTATCATATGCAGGTAAGAATTCCCTATGATGAATGTGATTATTATGTGTATCTGAATTGTACCAATAAATTTAATTGTAAAAAATTAAAAATCCATTACTTGATAATAAAACTCCAGAGTGACAAATGTTTTACCTCAGCACTTTCAAGAAATCGCTTTTCTGCCTTTTGTTACCCAGAGTCACCTGTGAAAAGCTTCTGTTCAGTTTGTTTCCTATTCCAGGGAAGATAACGCATCTTCTTTCATAGCTTTTAGGAACTCTTTGTCCTTGATTTTGTTGGTTTTATGATCATATGGGTACCTTTGGATTGCTGTCTGTTCACTGCACTCTGTAGTGAAGTACGCTTAAAATCTGAAAACTCATGACTTTATTAATTCTGAAGATTCCTACACTCTGATTTTGTAGAATATTTTGTGGCCACGTTCATATCCAGTAAGTAGTCTGGGCAGCCTTCTTGTTTCACAAGTTTAAGTGTCCGTGAGCCTGCTGCAAGGAAGCTCCTAGCTGTGAAGACTTGCCTTTTAATCTGTGTTTTGGCAGAACTTTGCCCTGAAACAATTTGTCTATTCTGGTTTTGGTATGCAGGGAATCTTATCTAGCTATTGTCAGGTCTCATTACTATAGTCCGTGTAGTCACTGTAGATATTGAACTAACAAATACTGAACCACTGCTCCCAGGGGAAAGGGGATCAGGTTCTTATGAACCTCTGCTCACAGTATTCTCATCAACCACTTAGCACATAATTATTTTTGGTATCTTTCTGTCCAAAGAAACTTTAATTAATACATACGCTTGATTTATTGACCTTGAACTTCAAACCATTTCTACCATGCGCATGCCTGAGCAAAGCTTGTCTGACACATGTATTTTCTCCATACCTCACATCACATCCGTTCCACTCTTAAGAAACCCAGACAACACTTTAGCACTATATGCATGGGGAATATTTGCAACACTAAAGTCAGCAATAAAAATGATGAAGAAATTAAAATACGGTACTAAGTAACCCATACAAAGGATATTTATTAATAGAAAGATCAGAAAAAAAATGTCAGGCAGCAGTTTGTTTAACCTCAACTGGGAAAATTTACCTGGAGGGACATTGCTTTGCTTCTCTCTTCCCTTCAGTTTCTCTTTTCTTTTTTCCCGTCCCGGCTCTGCTCTCCACTCCTCTCCTTTCCTTTTTATCGCTTTGTGAATGATGACAAATGTCATATGAATATTGAATTGGGGGTTTACAAAAAATATTCATGAATCAGATTTTATTGGTACATTTTAGATGCACATAATAATCACATTCATGATAGGGAATTTGTACCTGTTCATGATATACCTTGTTTTTATCCCACCCTGCTGTCCTCCCTCCAATCCCCTCCTCCCCTCCTCATTCACAAAAGCTTTTTTCATGTTTGCTTCTTTTCTCATTTTTTTACTTCTCCCTCCTTTTTCTTTCCCCTGCACTTTCCCTATTTCCACCCTCAACATCTGAACATTTTCTCCCTATTTCACAACACCTCTTATACATTTTTGTCCTATTTTACATATTTGTTTTCTCACATCAGTGAAAAAGAACAGCATTCGCACATGTGCGTTTGATTTATTTCACCTGAGTATAGTCTAAAGGTGCATCCATTTTCCTAGAAATATCTTAGTCATATTCATCTTTATGGTAAAGTAGTACCTCACTGTATATAATTTTTTAAAAAGCCCATATCTTCTTTATCCGTTGACTCTTTGATGGGCATTTCGACTGTTTTCAAGACTTGGCCATTACAAACTGTGCTGCTACAGACATGAATGAGAATATATCACTGTGCTTTGATGCTTTTAATATTTTTGGAAGATATCAAGAAGAAGAATAGCTAGGTCAAATGAGACTTCTATTCCTAGCTTTCTGAGGAATCTCCACCCTGATTTCCACAGTGGTTGCACCAGTCTACATTCCCACCAATAGTGGAGAAGGGTTCCTTCTTCCTCACAGCCCCTCCAGCATTTGTTATTGGTTGATTTCTTGATAATAGCCATTATCTCTGGGGTGACATGGAATCTCAACATAGTTGAAATCTGCACCCCTTAAATTACCAGTGATATTAAATATTTTTTGTATATTTAGTTGATGTTTGTACTTCTTCATTTGAGAAGTGTGTTTTCATCTCAGATGCCCATTTTGGACTGGGTGTTTAAATTTGGGGATCTGACTTTTTTGAGTTCTTTGTATGTTCTTAATAGGAATCTTTTGTCTGAGGAATAGCGGGCAAATATTTTTTCCCACACTGTGGGTTGTCTCTTCACTATGTGGGTCATTTCTCTTGCTGTGCAAAAGCTTTTTAATAAAATGAGATCCCAGTTGTAGATTCTTTGTGATAGTTTCTGTGCAATTAGGGTTTTGTTCATAAAATCTTTGCCTACATCAGTGCCTTCAAGAGTGCAAATAAATTTTAGCAAATGGGATAATTTCTAAATGTAGAACTCATGAATAATGCAGATTAAATTTATATATTTATCGCTTTTGCTCTTTTAGCTTTATTTGACACTGTTACATATTAAAAGCAACAGAATTATACCAAAGCTTGAAATTAATAAGCCAAAGCTAGAGGTTACACTTGATTCTTTGTGACTTATGATATTTCTGTTCCATCTCTCAGATCAGGGAGACAGGAAATTCTATGGCACTGTAAACTCTGTTCCTTCATCAACACAGTGTGGTGTATAATAGTGTCCATGCTGCTAACTTGGTGAAATAATGTACAGAGTCTTTGCATGTACAAAGCCCAGAACAAATGTTAGCTATTGTTACCTTTAATTGTCTTAGGTCCTCCAGCTGTCAATTACAGATTACCTTTTAAGGTAAACTATAAACTCCTTCGAAGAAGGAGCAATACAAAGGTCTTACTATCTCCACTTATGATTAGCATACTATAGGCTTTTACACATTCATTACAATTGACCTTTGGGATGAGATAACTTCTTGTTCTAGGAACTTGATTGTCTCACTGGAATCTGTTGTGTTCCCAGCTTCTAACTATCAGAAATAAATATTCCTTCTGTTTCAAATGTTGTAAGAACCTAAAATAGCTTCCGTGATTGGTAAATATCTACAGGGTTACAATAAACCTTGGCTGAGCACCACACACATATTGACACCCTTTTGGTCAGTTATAAAAAAGGTTTTTGAATCACCTCTTAAGAAACTGGGTTGGAAATTGTAGTCAGTTGTAAAAACCGTTTATGAAATCAACTCTTAGGAAACTGGGTTGGAGATCTACCATATGAGAATTTCTAGTCATATAAACACTTTAATCCTGAAACAATGGACTTCTTGAGGGTTGTTATTGAGTGGATCTTCATTTTTACCTGGGAAGAGAAAGGACAACATGCATTTTGAAAACAATGTGTTTTCTGATCAAGTAGAAACTTTTACTGATGAGTGCAGACTATACTGAAAAATAATATATGCTAACTACATCAGTGAGCCCTCATCTCAAACAATCCTCCTTAACTTATAAGAAGTACTATTATAATTTTTTATATTTATTAATTTCATAGCTATAATTTAGATTCACGTTATGATCACACTCATCACAGGGAACTTGTATCTGTACATGGTATGCCTAAGTTCCCCTTTTTTTCCTCTCATTCCCTTCTCCTCCTCTCAATCTCCCTTCCCCTTCTTATTGACAAAGCTTTGTTTCCATTGTATCCTTTTTTATCAATATTTTCTCCTCCCTTCCTTCCTACATTCCCCCATTTCTCCTTCCTTTGGATTAATTCTATTTCACAATAGCTATTATATATTTTGATTCTTATTTACAATTTCAGTATCTCACACCAGAAAAACAATGTGGTATGAAAACCAAAACTGAAGCTATTGAATAACTTTGTTAAGGTTACAATGGTATTTGCTTTTAACTGAAAGCTAACTTTCTGACTTTGAAACTCATTTTCTTTTAAGTGCTTACATGAAGATCAGTGCAAATATTTTGAAGCTAAGAGACTGAGAAGAAATACTTTTATGTTTCTGTTTATGTATTTTTCAATGCTGAAAATCAAGATCAAAAAATGCTATGTGAAAAGACCTAGTAACACAGATTAGGTCATAGGATCAGCAGTGCAGGATTGTTACATCAATAATTCCTCTTCGTTTTTGAAACACATCACAATGAAGAAATTAGTTCAAAGATGAGTCTACCAGAAGGGGCTTCAGATACAGTTTCCCATCTCCCTCACACCCAATTTCCTGTTTAAGACACTTATATACACATATGTTAGCTACAAAGGCAAGGAAAATGAGCCTAACATATAAATTTAGTATATTTGGAAGGAGAAATGCAGTGAATATTTTTATGTCTTCCTTGACATAGTCATGGTTTAGGGCATAACTTACAAATTTGTGCAACATAAAGCTCGTGTTCAGGTATGAAGAATATGAGGATGGGGAAAGTTGCATGGTTAGTGTTGGGCAATTCTCTGAAATTGAACTGACATTTCTTTGGTTAATTTTATTCTCCAAAATTTGCTGGATCTCATGAATTAAGATGAGATTGTGGAGGTAAGTTCAGAATCCAGCATGTAAAAATCACTGAACATACTGGATACAAAACTTGTATCAAAGTTGACTAAGGGGACCCAAGTATTGCAGAGGCGAGCTAAAAAATCTCATAGCATGCTGTATATTTTATTTATAGGTTTGAATAAGAGTATAATACTACTCAAAAACCGTTTAGATTTCTAATGGCTACATTGAAATAAGAAATGATATTTGAAAGTAATATGTCTGCAATCACCAGAGACTTTGCCATTTCTTGTATAACCGACATTTGTTGGACTAAGGACAAGCAAATCCCTTGTGTATTTATCATAAATTTATATAATGATGCACAGTAATAGTGTGCTTTTTCAAAACCAAAACTATAGGCTGATTTGAAGAGATTCACAGTGGGATAGTTGATAAAACCACCAATTTTTTAAAAGACCCTACACATGTTAGCTAAAAATATCAACTTTTCATTTGGCTTTTTCATGTTGGAAACGAAGGGGAACTTTATATGATTTTTCTTTTGGTGGGGGAGGGTCTTGTTCCTGTACTTATCTTTATGTGCAGTACTAGTCATTAAACAGAGACTAACTTCTGCCTCTGACAATTAGGCAAAAAGAAGTTTTGCTTCAGACAGCCAACTTCAATTGCTTTGAATTATTGCTAACACATCAGGGAATCCATCAATACATGCAAAGGTATGAAACATTATGACTCAGTTTTAAATAATTGGGTTAATGAAAGAAAATCTGAATGGTTTGCCCCCAATGTTGGCAAAGGCATCTCAAGCGAAATGACCTCTCAACATATCTATTATTTTCCCTTTGACTTCTAGACTGGATATGGTTTTCATTTTGTTTTTCTTGAGGAATGAGGTAATATTTCTTTAAGATATCCCTCCAAAATCCTTACTCCCACTGAGCCAAATATTTTCATGATCTCTAATGTCCAGCTAGTAATTGACAAGGCAAATAGAACTGTGGTCATAGATGTATGTGCACGACTGTCCTCGTGAACCTCAGGTCCTTCACACCAAAATTATCTGGCTGTTGCAATGGTTGAAATGCATGCTGAAAAGTCAGCCACATGATGCCCAGCACTCGCAGTGAAGAGTGTTTTGGTGTTTGGTCATCTTTCTCTTTGGAAATGCAGCATGTCCCCATCCATATGGCAGCATTGGGCAGCTGAGTGCAGATGTGACCAGATCTCTTACCCACAGTTATGTGCTTCATAAAGGGACACATTTACCCCTCACAGGCAATCAAATCCCTTCCCAGAAAATGGGGAGTTAAGAGACTCTAGTCTCTCATGGATGTTTTCCTGTAGGATAAAATAAGAATTTAGCAGTAAAAGCCAGTGTCTTCCTACCTTTTTTCTACTAATTAGTGAAAACTATATGCTGTAAGAAAAAGAATAACATCCTATGCAGAAAGAAACAAAGTGAAAACTACACAGACTATTTTTAAGGTTCTTTATTTCAAGCATGCTTGTTCCTTATTGTGGTCCATTCCTGATATCTAAAACATCCAAATATCCTTGTTCCCAGTCTGCGTTCTGACTGAACCTAAATTCAGGTCAGTTTTCATTGTTTATACTAGAAAGAATTCTAGGGAAGAGAGCCCTCTTTTGCTTAGGTAACATACTTTTCCTTTATAGAAATTACCCTCCCCCCTACACGCATACATAACATGCACATTATTTTTGGGAACTAATCTAACACAGGGGCTGGAAATCTTAATATTTGGATTTCAGATTAGTATGTTTAAAGTTCTATTCTTTAAATGATCAAGAGAACATAGGAACCAATAAAGCAAAAGTCTTGCTCATGTTTGGTATGATGATGAGAGGAACTAGATTTGAGACAAAACAGATAATGTTATAAAAGTAATTATTTGCCCTGATCTATAATATCTTTGTAATTGTTTTTTTTCCTTTTCTTTCCTTCTTTTTTTTTTTTTCCCCCCCTCTGGTGCCATCCTGAGATGAAGCTGACCCCTTGGGTCTGCTATATTGAAGAAATTTTAACTTCTTGACAGCTTACTCTCCTACAGTATTGCAATAGTCAGGATGAAAGTTATTAACTTCCTGGCCCAGCATTTTGGTCAATGACTGAATGAATGATTAAGTAAACAAGTCAAGTTGAGACATTCTGTAAATGTCAAATTCCATATAGCAGCATTGGAATTTTCTCTTTGACTTTATTACCAATCCATCTACTTACAGAACATAAAATTTCAAAAATGTAAATTCATTGTCATTTACTCTGGAATCATTGTTTCTGTTACATACAGCATAAGCCAGAGAGCTGAAGGACATGCTGCAACTCATATCATTTTGGAGATTGTTAAAGTGGAGAATTTGAAGCTTCACCCCTACCAGGCCAATAATAATTTGCAATAAGAAATGAAATCTTCAAGTATTAAAATGCACATTATATTGTTAGAGAATCACTGGCTTGCTTAATTATTTGATGTTGCTTTCAAATTATAGAATAAACCTAATCTTGAAAAAAGTCCCATGTCGTGTTTTCCCTAAAGCTTCAACATTTGTTACTTGCCACAGACATTTACGACTAATTTGCTGCTAAATATTAGGAGCTGGTAAAAGGATGAGATTGTCACTAAACCTAAATATTGACAAAAGTGCCATTTAAAACATAATGAAGTTTTAAGAAGAAATATTCACTGTAGCATATCCTATAAATAGTACTATGTCATGGAATTTGTTTATAGGAAATCCATTATTAAACTAAATGAAACATAGCAGCTGACAAAGCAAGGTGAGGTATTGGTCTTCCTTTTTTGATATTTTTAGAGCCCTTTGATATTGTTCAAGGCACATCATATGGGTTTAGAAAATTTGAAGTTTTAATGTATTAGCAATGTCATTATTTCTTGATACTAATAGCCAATAAACCCAGAAAAATCACCAGCTGCATGAGCAATTATGCATGAATATCTTTGAGTGTGCCATTACTTCAAATCTAGATGTTGTCATAATATCATTTTCTTTTAGAATTAAAATTGTATATTGTGTTACATGACTGTTTACAGCATTTAGAGGGAAAAATATTTATCAATCATTCAATTATAATGAATCAGAATGCATATATAATTATATGCATTAAAAGCCATATTTATAAGAATTTATAGGTCTAATATTCATCTTGGCATTATGCAAGCTACACTTTGATTATAAAGAACTTCTTCAGTCATTCTTATATTATACCAAATTATCTCATTATCTAAAACTTGATGAAGCAAAATTTCTCCTCACAAATAAATCTAAGGATAATGTTACCATGGTATTTATTTTTTCAAAAAGGAATTTCAAGTTTCTTTTACCTTCAATCAATCCTTTCACCAAATACTTGCTGTACTCCTATATGCAAAAGAGAATTCTGATTACTGTGTGAGAAAAAAATGAACTACAATGAACAGACCCTTTCTTCTATAGATCACAAGCAGAATATGTGCATATATGTTGGTTTTTGGGTGTACAACCATCATTCACAGGGAAGGCTTATTATTTTATCTGGTCATTTTCTATATATTTCATGCACAGGATATGATTTTCCATACCTAATACAAGTGACAGTGAGTCTTACAACTCTTTGATTTTTTTTT
>PVLD010014149.1:34994-53510 GCA_004027595.1 Dinomys branickii
ATATCTTCGAAGTGTAAATATATAAACCCATATACAGACATGCAAATTTAGTCAGACAATTAATCCTCTCAACAATAGAAAAAACACAAAAACCAAAAATCCAAAGACAAAAAACAAAACAGGCAAACATCAACAACAGCAACAACAACAACAACAACAAAAAACACCAATAGTTGCTGCTTTACATATTGATATCTTCTTCAACTCTTTGATATTTTGCTAGCTAATTTATGAAACATTTCAATTTCATTACTTTGTGGAACTTCCTGCAGCTTCCATGAGTTTGACAATAAGTGTCATTTCCATTTTTCCTAGTAGAAAACAGGAAAGGTTTTCTACTAGCAAGGTTTTGATATTTTCTTCACAATGACCACCTTAATAAGTAGTGGATTTTGACATCACCACCTTTCAAGGTGCCTTTGTGTGTGTGAGTTCACGTTTGTGTGTGTGTGTGTGTGTGTGTGTGTGTCCCTCTGAATTCATTGTATGGTCCTCATTCCACTGAGTATGAATGACCAAGTGCCATATGAAAAGACTTGCTAAAACATTAGGGTAATGCTCATTTTAGGAGCCTCATTCCTGAATGCAATAGCCCATGTCAGCCATGAGAAGGGTGAAACAATTCAGATCGAACCTGTGCACTTCTCTACAAGGAAAGGTCCCTATCTTTGCCTACTTTGTGACGGAGGATGGGTTTTAACAAGGGTATTCCCAGCCTATTAGTACAAGTTACTGTGCCATGACAGCATAAAGATGAACTTTTCCCCAAGGATAGAAAATGAAAAGAAAGTTTGAGTTTGTTGAACACATTTGTCAGAATGCAACCACTTCTTTTCTATATTCTTCCCCTGAAACTTTCTAGTGCAACTTTCTTTTTCCAGAGGATGCCTCTGAGTGTTCCTTTTTGACGTGATAATTTTTCCTGGAAAAATAATAACCTCCAGGCAGACCGAAGATAGAGTGGCCTCCCTCATAGTAACTGGTGGTGCCAGACACTCACTTTTTCTCATTGTTCTGCAGCCAAACTTTCAAAGCAGAAAATGGAAGGCAGGGGACCATGCTACCTCCCTGTGGGCTTTTAAAGGGACTAAAGTACACTTTGTTTTGTGCTCGCTTGGGTCCTGTTAAAATAGAGGAGTGGATATTTTTATCTAATTGGGTTGGCATTGGATTCCCTATAGAGTCATAAAGAATGGGAATCTAGAACATCATTCTGAGGTAGTTTCAGCTGAGGAACATTAATGTGTGAGGCTTGAAACAGGGGTTGTGTTTGTCTCAAAAGATTTAGAGGCTTTACATGGAAGATTCCCTCCCCTCTCCCCTTTATTGATGACTAATACAAGAACTGCTGCTACTTTTCCCTTTTTTATTGTGGAGTCATGAAGTTATAATGGTTTCAAAGTTCTATATTTGTGAGTAGTTTCTAGAATTTCGCAGAGTTTTGTATATATACACTCAGGTAGCACTCTCTGTCTCATGCTTTTAACATATTTGTAACTAGGAAGAACATTTAAACCAGTTAATCGCATGCTGCCTGCATTAATATCCCTTTGCATAAATTACACTCATGCCTACTTCACATCTTTACTTTACCTCTCCTTCTTTACATCCTGCTGCCAAAGTCCACCCAACTCTATTTCCTTGTAAAAAGAAAAATAAAGAAAATAAAACAATCTAGGCCCAGAGCTGTGCTGAAGATAATGACAGCTAAAAATCAAACTGCTGAATTTTCTGGATGACGTAATGAACACACTTCTTAACCAGATACTTATAAATTAACAGGCTAATAATGAAATGATCAAAGGAATATGACAATTAATAAAGTATAATACTTACTAAGGACAATACTCCCTGAAGTTCTACAGTAAAAATGATAAACCTTGAGGTTAGTCCGTTGTTGAGGATTTATTTCCTGCGTGTTCTAAACTCACTTACCCTCTAGTGGTGGTGCTACACTCTGCTTGTAAATCATCTTTTCCCCAACTTTGTGTTTAGTAATGTCACCCTGTTACTGGCAGTGCACCATAGGGTAAGTATGTATGCCACGGCAATCAGCGCAGATCAGGCCTTCCTCCCCCCGACTCCTCCAGAGAACACATGGTAAGACGTTTACCTGTATCACTTCGCAGTGCCCTGTTACACTTTTCTGCCTGTGTTATCAGCACACTTGTTCCTTTACAAATTTATGAGCTTATGCACAGAAATGACCACATATCTATCCAAGGTAACTTCAAAATTCATAGAAAAATATCTTAGCCAAAGTACACAGTTCATATTTTCTAGGTACAGAAATTAGTGTTTGAGTCCATAATTGCTGAACAGATAAATGACTACATGTAATAAAGTAAAGCCCTTATACATTTTCATACATAGAGTTCCTTTTATACACAGGTGCATTTACTGTATAGTAGCTCTTACAAGCAATTATAGTGTGCTGTTTCCTAATAGTCTAGGGAAAGTTTCACATGGTAGCAGGGTTATTAATGATACAGCATGAAACTCGATTTCCAGGTAAACTTCTTGCTAACTTTGCAAACATAAATCAATTATTTTTATTTTAGAGCCTTCAGTTTCTCATCTGAATATTCAGAGAATTATATTGACTTTGAGTTCATTGTGAAGATTCAAGTAATATTTGGCATACAGTCTGTATTAAAAAATAGCAGTAGGTGTATGAATATTAAAATAGTACTCACAGTTATTCCTACATTTATTATTATTTTAGGTATAACTGACTGAGGAGAACTGACTTTTCTAAATATAGTCACTACAATAAACAAAATATAAGATTTTTCAGTGATAGTCATGAGTTTATTTAACCACACTGAGAGTGAGTCCAATAAATAGTCTTCTATTAATACTCAGAATTCAAGTACAATTAGCCCAACTGCTTGTGTTGCAGAAGAATAAAATTTGTTTTCAATTACCTAGCTAACTCCAGCAATTAAATTAGGCTAAATAAGTGACTTCAGTCAATTTATAAGACCAGAGAAGAGCATTTTCTTAAATAGGAAAAACTGGGCCTCAGACATATTTTGGCCTTTATTATTCCCCTCAGATAATTAGAAGGGTAAGTGGTTATGTAAGAATTTTATTCTAAAAAAGGGTTGTCAAAAACAAACATGCAGAAAAATCACCAAAGAAGGCTTTGGGTGAACAGGAAGGTTATTAACACCCCTTCCACGACCTTCCTATGCAAAAAGAAAGGGTGTCATAAAAGAAAGAATGAAGAAAAATGAATGAGCAAAACTGAGGAGTTGAAAGCGGAAAGAAGAGCAGAGAAAGTGCACCTTTGTACAAACTCATACACTTTTGAAAATACTGTGATACTGTGAAGTCAGAGAACTCTGCTGCTCTTTTTTTTTCCCTAAAGTCCTGACATTTGAAAACTAGATTGAAGTTGATGTTGAGATAATTTAGATAGATTTAGGTCTTAGGAAAAGTCAGTCTTCTAGGAATTGTGCCATTAGTTAAGATGATACATAAAATCTGATTTACTCGATGAAGCAGTGAAATAGCCCAGAGCCATATGCGGCCCATATCAAGAAATGAGAACAAGCACCACCATTACTGAACTGCAGGTGATGTACCTGTGAGACATAAAACTTCCGAGGGGATATGGAATGGCTAAGCCAGGCCACAGTCACCAATGATGTAAAATTGCCCTTGATTTCCTACTACATTCTAGGATGCTGTGTAGTTACTGTGCTCTTCATAATTCATGTCCCATTATTAATTCAATAAAGTAAAAGAAAAGCAACATCCTAGAAGTGAAGGGGCTCTACTCCTTGACAAAATGGGTCACAGATTTTTTTTTTAGGTAATTGCATGATGGTTAAGCTTGATTGTGTCAACTTGATTGTTTTGGGCGTTACCTGGAGGATCGGGGGTGGGCACTTCTGAGTGAGTCGTGAAGGTGTGACTGCGGGTCCTACATCTGCTGCCAGGAGCCTTCCTTTTGTCACTGCTCCTCTCTTCTGCCTTCTGGCTACGATGAAGCAAACAGCTCAGTTCTACCACACCCTTCTGCATGATGTTTCTGTCTTAGGGCCAGCTGACTTCCTAGCAAACTAAAACACAAACAAAATTAAATCTCTTTGAATTGTGGGTATGAGACATTTTGTCCAGTGTTGGAGAATTGACTAGTACATATAAGATGATAAGAATATTCTGTTATCTATTTTGACTTATAGATATCTTTCCTTGTCACTTGTTTCACACTATAAATTGCTATGGGCCAAGCTATCAACAATAAAGATCATTTTGTTGGCCTTTCTGCTGCATTGTAAAGAGATACTTCTTTTTAAAAAGAAAATAATTTACTTACACCAGCCAACATATACCATGTACTTTGCATGGATACATCAATGCCCTGAAAAACTATAAACTGACTCATGTTTATCTACTTTTCAATATTGATTTTTTAAATTAAAATTTTAGGCCTGAACATTAGGATACAAAATGCTTTAAACTGAATTTTGTCTCAATTCTCTAGTGTGAAATATGCTTTATTTTTAAGAAAAAAAAAGACCATTGTATGGCTCAGAGTTTTGATAAGTGGGGCAAAATGCCTACCATCTATGACCTAAGGAGGAAGGGCTTATTCTGACTCATGTTGTCAGAGCAGTTAGTCCATGGTCAGCTGGATCTGAGGCAGGAATGTCACAGTGGAGAGCACTGGGGGAGAAGCACTGCTCTACTCATGGTTGCCAGGAAGCAGAGAGAGCAAGAAGAGCCAGAGAGAAACATGCCCTCAAATGGCTTTCCTCCATTGACCTACCTCCTCCAACCAGGCTCCACTTCCTAACAGCACATTTAACTATGGATTTCCGAACAGATTAACATATTGAGGATAACTCGCAAAGTTGAAAAGAGAGTAGAAAGCAACACAGAGATTAACAGCAGGCTCAGCCACCATATGTAGGGTGTAGAGAGAGAAGAAAAAGTAATTGTTCAGGCCAGCAAGGAACTGTCTGCAGTTGCCTGATAAAGGTAGGTAATATCCAGGGCTTCAGACATCTCCCATAAACATGCCTGAAGCAGGTCATGAGAGGAAGAAAACTCTACCTTCTGCTTTGCAAAACGGGGTGGAATATACATGGGAATTTGATTGTCAAAGAAAGGCCCAGATAATCTGTCTGCATAGGTGATGTTCTTTAAAGCTGTCTTTGTGAAAAATCTGCATCTGCTCTCATGGTGAGTCTATTGCACAGTACATTTTTATATCCTCATTTTTAGAGCTTTCACTGTTCAAAGAGGAAAGATCTATCTTTCGCAAAACCCACGAACAGCATAAGTTCATTTATGTCCTTTTTACTGTTATAATTACTGCACATGATAACATGACTGTAATTTGCCTGTGCTGTAAAATGTGAGTCACCAGATGTTGATTGCCAGAAGATTAGATCTGTCTGTGCTAGAAAGTTTCAAGAGCTTTCCCATTAGGGAAGTGAGGGATGATGTAGTTTTGACTGTATGTATTATCAGAAATCTCAAATTCTACCATAGCAAGTTGAAATGCAAATGGTATTTTAAAGCTACTACCTAGTGGGCTTATATTAGGATGTTAAGGCCAATGAATGGTGACATAGGGAGGAAGCTAAGGTGTACTGAGTACCTACTGCATGTGGGCACTATATGGGGGCTTTGCATTTATTACCTACAATATTATGGGGCATATATTGTTGTTAATATGATCCCAAATTTATTGCCTCTTCCTTACAAATGTGTGCAATGAATTTTGTGAAGTGAAACTGTGTCCCAGTTTGTGGCACAGCACAAAGGAAGCAAGATTACTTGGAGTCAGTGTCCAATTGAAACTCCAAGAAAATCCAGAGGGACTCTCTTTAACCCAGATGCCTGAGAAAGGGAGAGTTTCATAAAGACAGCTCCGAACTGAAGCTTGTATGACTTTTTATTGCTAGAACCAGGAAGCAAGATAAAGGAAAAAGAAATGGCATCTGCGGGAGGGGGAAGGAACGCATGGAGAGCACAGGAGAAGGAGGGGAAGGTCAGGGTGTTCCGCTACCCGACTGACCTGAGGGCCAATCTAAGTGAGGAACCAGAGTGCGGGGAGGAGGAAGCCCAGAGCGCTCACTCCTTAAGGCAATGTGTTTGGGTCCTGCTGTGACCTGGGAGACACTGGGCGAGTGGCTGCCGAAGTCCCTTCCTGCTGCACAATCACCTCATACATGCCTGTGACCCGTGCCCCACAACACTGCTGTGGCTTTGTGTACTTCACTTGTGTTTCTCAAATATTTTCAGTTTCATTTATATGTGTATTTTGGGGAGCAACTTTTAAACTTCAAAAGGATGAGCCGGGTCCTGTTAAAAATACTATTTTACTCAGAATAGAATTCTGATTCTATATCAGATTTCTGACTTCGTAGGACACAGACTGTTTTATTACCACTCTCCTTCTGGTAACAAGTGCATCACTTTTGGATGTGTGCAATCTGTGTGTGTGTGTGTGTGTGTGTGTGTGTGTGCACAAGCCTGTATTGTGCACACCTATATATGTGTATATTTAGTATTTCAATTAAGCTTACCTGATCATATGCCAGGAAGACATTTCTGGAGTGGAAACCAGTTATTCTTTTGCTTCTCAGTCATTCTCGTAAGTGTATATATTTGCTAAATACGAAAGTGTAGCCACATGTGGTGGCACACACCTGTAATCTCTGCACTTGGGAGGCTGAGGCAGAAGGATCATTGCAAATATGAGACCAGCCTGGGCTACAAAGTGAGCTCAAGGCCAGCCTGAACAGCATAGGGAGACCCTGTCTCAAAATAAATATAAGGAAGTGTGAGCTCAGCGGGGTGGCGCACACCTGTAATCCCAGTACTCTGGGAGGCCAAGTAAGAAGTTTATAAAGTCAAGCCCAGCCTGAGGAACTTAGCAAATCAGCAAGACTGTCTCAAAAGAACAGTGACACCACAAGCAGGTTCAAATGGAATCTGTCTTGCTTGCTCTTGGGGGAATATTCTCCTAAGAATGAAGTTGCATTGAGTTGAGCATTGCATTTTCTCACTGTAACTCAAAGTAACATATTTAACTTAAAAAGATTCTTTTCCTAATTATGAAAGAAAGATAAACTTGTTTTAAAAATTCATCTTTGCATTTTTTGCTTGGCTGTAATTGTTTCCTTTATTTCTACTGTCTTTATTCTGTGAGACAATAAATAAAATTTCTAGAATACAGCAATCTTCTGAATACCAATGAGATATTCCAGCCTGCAGAAGTCTGACAATTCTGACAATTCCTTCACATTTTTTAAATAAAGTGGGATCTCTAATTTTAGAGTAATCTTTCTTTGTCTTAGAAGAATAAGGTTGTGAAGAAAATCAGCACAGTCTCTCAGCAATTCTTGTCAGTGCAAAATGTGTTTGTGTGTTGCTAGTGACACTATAAATTGCTCACTGGGGACCAAAGCAGACGACAGTGACGTTTATTGTCTAAGAGTCTTAATGATTATTTTGTATAACTTGGCTTGGGACCATGCTAAGGAACAAACAACTTCTGAGAGCTATTTTGCTTTGATGATTTTGTGTTGCTGAGATCACAGGGAGAAGCAGTGAACTCTGCAGACTGTGGAACAGTGAGGTAGCATACCTAAAGCCATGCTGCTACCTTTAGGTAATTTTCCTTGGCAAACTAAAAAGATATTTGGTAATCAGCTACCACTAATGTGTCTCCATGATAATATATTCTTAGCTTGAAATTTTTTTTTTCTACAAAGGTATTTCTTCTGGCATTTCTGTCTCTATCTGCCACTCAATTATGTATGCATGAATTCATGTTTTCACATTGTGTATTTTATTCACACCCTGATTTTCACTTGAAACACTTAGCCCAGCAATGTATTACTTATGTCTGCTGAGTAGTCTTTGTACAGGTATGAGTTTAGCCAAGAACTTCCTAAACACCATGTAATTAAAGGTTGGAGCAAATCCATTGATACTGGATGTGTTTGATAAAATAACCACCTCATTAAAAGGGAATGATTTCAAGGAAACACCATTTTAAGTGTTTAACTGAGTATATGATTGGCTTGTCTATTAAGCTCAGCCAAAATACTACTTAGAATATAAGAGATTTGGGGAGACATATATACTAAAGCTATCCTGTTAATTTATATATGTTAGTTTTCTGTCACTGTGACAAAATACTTGAGATAATATTCAACTTAAAAGGAAGAAAGACTTATCACGGGTTATGGATTCAGAAACCCTATTGATTCCTGCCTGTGATCACATAGTGCATCTGGCAGGAACACAGAGAGCAAGGAGAGAGAGGGAGACAGAGAGAGAGACAGAGAGAGAGAAACAGCATTCTCCGTCTTATTCTAGGGCATACCCTGTATGACATAATTTCCTCCAACCAGGTTCTTCATTTTAAAGATTCCACCTGTTCCCTAAGGTTCAGTGGATTTGGAACCAGGCCTTTAACACCCAAGCCTTCGAGGGTACATTTCAGTTCTGAACCATATTAGACCAGTACTCTTCAAAAAATGGCTGATAAAACACCTCTGCCCTGATACTAAAAGAAAGGAAGGGGTGATTGAGTTCTTTTATTTGAACTTAGTGAACTTTCCCCCTGTAGTAAACTTCTGCATGTTTATTCATCAGGGTAGCAGCTCAATGAGGATTGAGTAGTTCTGCATTCTTTCCTGCACACTTTCTTCTCTGGTCATGTTCGTGGTTGATGACATGACACCACAGGCAGGTTCAAATGGAACATATTAGTGGCTGCTGTGACACATGTCACTCACTCGTTTATCTTTGAATGAGGAAGACTTCCCATCTTATTTACTAATTCTTCCTCCTTTCTGACAGACACTTCAACGGAAGGCAATATTGAGTTTTCCTAATGCTGTGGTGTTTTATGTTTTAAACCTTAAAAGCAAAATTTCTGAATATCATCACCGAAAATAGACAGAGGAAGAAGACAACTTCTCTATATGCTTCAGCAGTGTTCATTTTCTCTTTACTAGGGGATTAAATCTTTTCTAACTTTCTCAAACTTTTGTGACCTTTGTAATTTAAAGTGGCAAGGTAAATGCTAACGCAATTGATAGGGGTGAGCGACTGGTCAGTGACCGGCCTGATCAGACTCCATAACACGGCTGAGGTTGCTAAAATACGCAGGCCCGTTGTAGTTTTGACAGAACACGGTTTTCTGCTGGGCTTTGTGTCTCCCCAGGCGATACTAAAAGCTAGGAATGCTGTTAGTACCACATTTCTTTGGAGGAAAGTTGGAACACCTGAGCAAGGAAGATATCTTGAAAGAAATAAAAATGTAAGTACCTTGGAATTTTACCTGTATCTTTTTTGGGTGAGAGATTTGATGGTGGATTCTTATCCTGCAGTTAAAGGACTCTTATTCATTCTGCTCCCTCAGTTCAATTATGCCACTTAGTAGGTATGAAGAGGCATCAAAATTTTAGACAAAGATCTGCTAAGAAAGCCGCTGAGAATGCCCACCAAAATCAGTGGACATATCTAGGCAAGTCTGACAGTAATTCCTTTCTTTTGGTAACCTCGGATTTTACTGCCTTGGTGTAGCCAGTGGCTTTGCAATGTAACATGAGGTGTTCCTTACTGCCTTGGAGTAACTGACAGCCCTCCAAAGTAACTGGAGATGCTCAAACTCCCTAACAACCCATGATGTTACCTAACCCTCCAATCATATGTATTGAATTTGCCTTTGTACCTTCCTGCTTACCTTCCCTTTAAAAGCCCTGAAACCCCACCAGGAGGGACTCTGACCCTTTAGAAGAGATTCTAGTCAGAAGCCCACCCTGGTGGTGAAGCACCCACCCTGTGGGGAGATGGAATGGCTGCCAGCAGAGCAAACCCACAATCCTAGATTGTATTCTGAAAATCTTTAAAGATTTCCTGATGACTACTGAGTAAAAATGAAACCCCAGAAGTGCCAACCCTTCTGTGAGACTGACTGGCCAAACCTGTGCCCTGATTGGCTGCCTGAAGGAAGTCTCAACATCAAGACTGCACTGCAAGTTTGGAATGGCACGACAGACTCCAAGACCAGCCACCCAGACCAGTTCCCTAATGTTGATTCCCAGCTTACCCTATATTAAATCCGGAGATCACCCAAAGTCCGTTCAGGCCTTCCTCAAACTGCAGCAGCTTTATCCAGTCCTACCTGAAGGCCCTGAGCCTAATCTACCTTCACTATACAGTAGTGAGCCTCAAACAGTATGTTCCACCGCAGCCCCGGCCAGAACCACTGCAGCTGCTACTGCTGCCCTTAAAGCTGGGACTACTGCTGCAGCCCTCCTCCTCCCAGGTCCTGTGTCCCCGTAGTCACTCTCATCTGTTCTAAGCGCGCCCTTTAGTGGCCCCGTAGGGGACAGCGACTCAACATTTTTAAGATAGAAGAGTTTTAGCCTTAGTATAAGCCTCAAATTGTGTCTTGAGAAACATCCCGGAGGGGTTGTAACAAGTTAACTTTGCAGTTAACTTGGGTTCCCAGACTAGAGCCCTTACTCGGTGCTAACTACCTCACTGGACCCATGAGAGGGGGAAAGGATACAGTCATGTGGGTTTAGCAGACAAGGTAAGAACCCTGGGGTTAACTTTGCAGTTAACTTTTCCCTGGAATGGTTCTCCAAAGATAAAGAACACCCAAGCCCAGACAACCAGACCCTGCCTGGTTTGTTTCATCCCTTCCCTGGCCCTAGATAAATATTGTAACCATAAAGGAAATGTATGTTATCTAAAAGGGAACATATAGAACAGAGTACAGAAAGTGTGTATCATTGTGGTTGGGCTCATGATCAGGGCCTGACCCGGGCGTGTGGCACAAAGAAAATGTGTGACTAGGGTTATGACATTCCAATCTGATGGAAATCAAAGATGTATATAAGGTGGAAACAAAAGCAGGCAGGGGCCCCTTGTTCCTGACCTGCTAGTCGGGGATGTGTGGTGACCAGACTAAAATGAATGAACTCTGTTCTGAATAGAGTTCTTTGGTCTCCTATAGAATTTGGCCCAGTTTTTGCCATTACAGTCCCTCAGGTCCATGAGTTATTTCTGACTCCACTGGACTCACACTGCCTATCCAAGCCTCTGCTCCAGAATTTCCCCCATCATCTGGTGGCCTGAATCTACCATCCTTCCCTTTGCCGCTGTTGTAGACTCCACAGCTCCTGGACTTATATCTGATACAGTGTCTCCTGAATCTCAGACTGATTGCGTATCAGATGCTGCCAATATGGACAGAAATACTGACAGCCCTATCAACCATGACCTCCATTCTGCTACTCAGCTCGAACCTCCAGCTCATCTCCATCTGCCACTCTGTGTCTATCCTGGGGCCCCAGAAGGCTCGCCCAACCAGCCACCCTTAATGTATCATCAGCCACTTAGTTCAACCAATCTCCTGAAATGGAAACACAACAACCCCTCCTATTTTGAGAAGCCACAAGCAATGACTGACCTCCTTACATTCATCTTTCAGAGCCACCTGCCAAAATGGGATGACTGTCAAAAATTCCTTCTGACCCTGTTTAGTGTTGAGGAACATCTCTGCATTTTAGATGAGGCCCAAGCTTGGCTGAGATCAAAAGCCCCCACTACTGTAGCTGATTCTGATACTTGAGTAAATACCATGTTCCCCTGAGCATGTCCAAACTAGGATAGCAATACTACACGGGGCCATGAGGGCCTGGAACAATACTACACTGCTCTTCTGACAGGAATCAGAGAAGGAGAAAAAAGCCAATAAACATGTCAAAAATTACAGAAGTCATTCAAGAGCCCAGTGAAAGTCTGGCAAAATTTTATGAGAGACTCCGTGAAGCTTGCAGTCTATACACCAGTTGATCCATGGGCTCCTTAAAATCAGCAGATGGTCAAAACTGCCGTCATTGTCCAGTCTGCCTCTGACATTAGGAGAAAAATCCAAAAGGTTGACAGCTTTGCTGGCACTCAGTTACTTCAGATTTCTCAAAAGGTTCCTATTAACTGAGAGAGAAACAAAAAAGAAACATGGAGTGACAGTGTAAGCAGATGTCAGGACTCAACAGAAAACCGTTCTCCTGGCTGCAGAGTTAGGAGAGCCTATTCCTGAAATACCGGGACAAGACCAATCCCACCACAGCAACTGATACAAAGAAGACTCACAAACCTCACACACTAAAACTGGTGGCAGATCCTATACCCTGGCATCTGACCAATGTGCTCACTGCAAACAAATTGGACACTGGAAAGATAAATGCACCCTCCATCTGCAAGACACAAAGAAGCCTGAATGGGGACACCCCAGCCTGAGTATCTTCTTCCTCTCTTTGACAACAATGAGTAGGACAGACTGGACTCCATTAGACCAGGCCCCTAGGAACTCATGGTCATCTCCCAAACTGGGGGGAAACCCATGAATTTTATAGTGGACAGTGAGGCTGAACTTTCAGTTGTAACTCACCTTGTTGTGATTGGTGAACTGCTTATTAAACATGAGTTCCTATATATGTCTGAAAGTTCCCTTCTATTCCTGGGATGAGATCTTCTCACCAAGCTGGGGGTGACCATTTCTTTCACTCCAAATCAACCAGCTTCCCTCACACTAGAACCCCAGCTCCAAATTTGATATTGACTCTGACTGTACCTCAGGAACAAGAATGGCACTTTTATCCGTCTGAAACACCTGCCAAGGATGATCTTGAAGTTTTGAGAGACTTGCTCCTCGAAGTATAGGCTTCTAGGGCTCGCCATCTATTATGACCCTTTGGCGAACAAGCTCTGTTCTACTGCAAATCCCATTACTGGTAAACAGTTCCTAATGTCACAAGAGGGTCAACTTGGCATCCAGCGCCACATCTCCTGCCTAAAACAATTCAGAATCCTGATAGAGTGCCAGTCACCTTGGAACACTTCTCGCCTCCCAGTGAAAAAGCCAAATGGGGACTACTGGCCAGTGCAATACTGCTATCAACTCAGCCACCTTTCCCCTGATGTTGCCTGATTCACCTGCCTGGACTTGAGGGATGCTTTCTTCTGTTTGCATCTACCAGCCAGCTACTCTTTGTCTCTGAATAGGAAGACAAAGAGAGGGAACAGAAAGGCCAACTTACCTGGATTCATTTACAACAAGGTTTCAGGGACTCCCCTACACTCTTTGGGGAAGCACTGGCTGCTGATTTGCCCAGTTTTATTGGGCAAATTTTAATTGTATCCTTGTACAATATGCAGATGACATTTTAATCTGAAGTCTGAGCAAGACAGACTCCTAGAAAGGGACATAAGCCCTTCTCTGTCAGGCTACAAAGTCTCCTGAAAAAAAGGCACAGATATACAAGCAGAAAGTATGTTAGTTTGGGTTTGATTTGGAAAAAGAAGTCAGCTGCCTGGGCCCTGAGAAAAGTCATTTTTTCCATGCCAAGAACTGAAAATAAAAGACAACTTAGACAATTCCTAGGTGCTGCAGGCTTCTGTCAAATTTGGATACCAGGGTTTGTCAAAAAGGCTAAGCTTCTATGTGATATGCTTGCAGGAAAAGAAAATGAGAGAGAGCTACTTAACTGCTTTTTTTTTTTTTTTGCGGTACTAGGGATCAAACTCAGGACCCTGTGCTTGCCAGGCAAGCACTTATTCCACTGAGCTATATCCCCAGCCCTCTACTTAACTGCTTTTTAGAAACAACTGAATCCTTTCAGATCATGAAAAGAACACTCTAAGATGCCCTGGCATTAGCCATCTCTAATGTAACCAGACTTTCAATCTGCTCATTAATGAACAGATCTATGTTGCCTCAGGGTTCCTCACTCAAAAATTTAGCCCGTGGGAAAGACCCAACACTTATTTATCAAAACCCCTGAACCTGTGAATAAAGGCTGGCCTCCCTGCCTGAGGACAATGGCAGTGTTCTCCTCCTGGTCTGAGGGGCTGACAACTGATTCTAGTACAAGACCCAACAGTGCACCTATGGCTTTCAAACAGCCACATCACCTAATACCAATGACTGCTTGTTGGAAATCCCCAAGTTACCTTTCAATTGGTCAAGTCCCTAAACCCAGCCACCTTCCTGCTCACTGAGCTTGGCCCTCCAGACCATGACTGTCTCACTTGGACTGATGCATTCTTTGTTAGCTGGCCAGATCTACAGATGGAAACCTTGTCTGATGCTAAGTGCACCCTGTTTATTGATGGAAGTAGCTCAGTTACAGTTGGAAAATGTCATGCCAGCTCTGCCATTACCACTATAGAAGAGGTGTTCCTAGCTGGGCCTCTTCTCTGAAACTAGTCTTCTCTGTAGGTTGAACTGTGGGCCCTATTACAAGCTCTCAGCTGGGCAAAAGGGAAAAAGGTAAACATATACACAGATTTGAGGTATGCTTTTCCACTGTTTATGTCTGTGGAATGCTACACAAAGGGTACAGCCTCCTGACCAAAGAAGGAAAACAAATTAAAAACAAGGGTAAGATCTCTGAACTCTTGACTATAAGTTGGAAAGCTAAGAATGTTGCCATTATCCATTGTAAAGGGCACCAAAAGGTAAAGGACGCTGCCACTCTTGGCAATCAAAAGTGGTAGCAGAAGGCTCCACATCGGGATCGAATGATTTATCACAAAATTTGGAAGCTCAGCATGAAACACCCTCTAAAACTATCATCAGTCTCTGCAGTGGGTCTCTCTGTTATTTCAAAGAAATTAAATGGGCACAGAAAGAAGAGGCCCACATGGCCCAAATGGTGCTTAGATTTTACTGGACATTTGGAAGATTGTTCCACAGAACCTCGCCTATGCCTGGGTAAAATGCCATCATGATGGCACACATGGAGGGAAAACTGCTATGAGTCACCTTCTAAGCCAACACTGTTATGTACCAAATTAGCCTCAATTTGTGCCTCTGTTAGTCAGAGATGTCAAACCTGTGAGAGGACCAAATTTTCACCAGAACCTAAACACCCACCTGGTATCCAACATGCTACACTTCTCCCTTCTGAGGATGTACAAATAGATTTTACAGAAATGAAGCCACGTACAGGTGATAAATATCTCCTAGTACTTGTCTGTACTTATTGTGGGTAGCCAAAGGCATTTCCTGCTAAGACAGAAAAGGCCACTGAAGTCTACAGAATACTATTAAGAGAAATTATCCACAGATACTGGTTGCCTCTGACCATCAGCAGTGATAATTGGCCTGTATTTTTGGAAGAAATAATCCAGAAATTGACTAAATAATTAAAAATCACATGTAAACTGCATACAACATTCAGGCCACAAACCTCTGGAAAAGCTGAAAGGGTGACTAGTAGTATAAAGTCAATATTGACTAAATATCACCAAGAGACTCAGGTGTTATGGATAGATTTGCTTCTCGTGGCCCTTCTCAAGATCTGAAACTCACCAAGTTCCATGGGATATACACCCTTCAAAGTTTGGTATGGGAGGCTCCTGCCCATAATTAGGGGTCTCCAGGGAAACCTATACCAGCTAGGTAACATCTCTGCGGGAACAAGTTACACAGTTGGGGAGGACCTTTTTGCAAATTTACAAAAGTATAGCTGAAAGGCTTGCCATCCCCACAGACACACCTGCCCACACATAATCCTGTGGATATGGCTTGGAATAAAGATTGGAAGAGGGAGCCTCTTCAACCTGTCTGGAAGGGCCCCTATGTAACTGCCTGACCACTCGGACAGGGCTCACCACGGACGACTGCTGGAAAGCCCGCCCAGACAAGTCAGCTCCCCTGAGGCTGATGCTGAGGGGACGACACGCTTAAAACCCCGCCCTCATCACTCCAGGAGCTGATGTACCAGTGCATGGCTGCTGCTGGGCACACACTGCGTACTACAACATCTGCCATAATTCACTCATGTACTGCTATTCAGTCTGGTACCTACTCCTCTACCTGCTGCTAGTCTTGGTATTCACTCTCGGACTCTGGACTGTGTCCCCAGAAAATTGGGAAGTTTCCCAAAGGTCACTTTCATTCGCTTCTATCTTGTTTTAATTAAACTGAGTACTCTGAAATGCCTTTGCTAAGGCTCAGATGGCTGCTGATTTTGTGTTGTGCCTGCTCCTGCTCAGGCTGCTTGGCTGGCATACTTGCCAAGCATAGTCTGGCCATGGAAATTTCCAAATTCAACTTTGTGTCACTAACCCCATAGTGATCTTCATCAGACAAGATGAAATCCCTCCCAACCTGAGGTATATATTTATTTTGGTATATGCATGCCAAATTCAAGCCAACAACCCAAATTGAGAGACCCATTATTACTTTTCAGAATGAGGGGGCTAGAATGGGAACGAGAGTACTGTACCAACAACAAATACCTCTGTACTGAGCAACATCAAGAGAACTGCAGACCCCAGGCAAAGCAGGTGTTTCATTCCACTCCAGATGGGAGTGCCCCATAGATCATAGGCCATACCAAAATAGCCTTCTAACCTGGCTCCCATCCAATTCAAACTGCCCACAGGAAGTCTTTATCCCATAAATACACATTAAGGACCCCATCCATCAGGAATGGGCATCTGGTAACCAGATGAGTGTCAGGATGGATGGGAGGGGATTAAATCCATTTGCAGTCCTAAAAATCAGATGTTTGCACTCTGCTATACCAAAACAAAATCCTGACCCCCAAAGCAAACACTGTTTTAAGGTCCCCAGCACCTGACCTCTTGTGCTTAGTCAACAACACCCATTAGGTTCTCGAAGCTGTAGGTCCCAAACTGAGAAATGATTGTTGGCTCCGTGTTCCTTTCCCAGCTCTCTCTCACTGTGCCTTAGCCCTGAGCCTAAGCAGCACCAACCTTAACTCTAACTCTATCCCTAGCCCTCACTCCAGTCCCACCCAGTGGAAATATAGGGAAATGCCACATGCCCCCGGGTTTGTCTATCAAACCAAATGTCTCAGTGGACTGTAAAAATGTTCTGATTGCTACCTCAGGTTCCCTCATGGCCCCTCATGAAACTTCCTTTACTTGCTCTGATAGAGTTCATAGTGTTCTTGAATACAAAATGTGCCTCTGTGTGCTCACCTACTACATGCCTGATCTCTCTGTCCACTCAGATCAACAGAGCCCCACATATGCCTACCCACCTTACCAGAAGTGTGACCCTGTGACAGTGCCAATAACTAGGTAGGGGATAGTGTAATTTAATAGGCCATACACTGAAAGCACTTTGATCTGAGTGTAAATTCAGACTGTATCACTTCTTTTTTCAGTGAATTGCTCAAGTTCCTCATCTGCAAAATAGAAAATATATGTGCAGCATAGAATTTTAATTAGAATAAGTCAGATATCGCTCTGTGATAAGCATTAAGCAAATGATATCTTTGATTATGATAATGATAATATAAAAGCAGGTTGTTTCCCTTACTGTCAAAGAATTATATTAATTACTGCTAACTTTTGTTAATCTTAGGTTATCACAAATGAAGTGTTGGAAAACGAAAATAAAATGCTTAAAAGAATAAAATTTGGACCCTTTATGGAAGAGAAAAGAATATAAAGTAAAAAGTGAGATAATACTGTAATGGAGACCTAAATGAGCATTGAATCAGGGTGTGTGTGTGTGTGTGTGTGTGTGTGTGTGTGTGTGCGCGCACACACGCACATGCACATCTTATAAGAAAAAAATTGTCTTGTGTACAATTGAATTTTCATTTAGGAGACCAATTATTTAAATAAACATCACCAAGAAAATTAAGAGATTTACTGTGGATGAAGAGTACAAAAGTAAATAACAAATACTCTATGGAGGGAAAGGAAAGAATTTAGTCTGAAAAAACTTGAGCATTAGCCAGTTAACATATTTGCTTTGTGCAAAATGATTTCCATAGCGATGGGATTTGGAAGTCTCAAAGCAATTTAATTCTAAAATTTTGTCTCATTTCCTAATATATTTCATCATGATAAGAGGCCAAAAATTCTTGTGATATCAAAAGATATAAATATCAATAGACAACTTTTTGCCAAAAAATGTATTTTAAGTATAGAAAATGAAATGTTGGATATAGTATAAAATTTGGATCCAAAGAGACTGTTCAAATTCCAGTTACCAATAGTGAATCACATTTTTGTATTTTAGAAAGCCATTTAACTTCTGTAACCTTAGGTTCTTCAAACTGAGAATTAGGATAATAATGTCTAGTTTATAAGAACTGAATTAAAAATGAACTATATAAGTGGCCTGACAAAATAGTTGCCGCTATTAATAGTAATATGCTTTCAAAATGTTCTTCATTTTTATATTCTCATTTTATATTTCTAATTAGATTGTTAGCATTTTGTGCACCAGTGCCATAATAAAATGCCTTTTTGCTTGCCTTTAAAGCACTCGGCACAATTTTTTTTTTTTTTATTTTAGAAACATAAAAGTACAAAAACATATTGACAAACAGACACCCATTATCATAGAAAATAGTACAATCACAACTAATCTATAGACAAGTTGATATGGTCTCAACAGTAGTTGTTGCTTTATCCATTGATATCTTCGAATTGTAGATGTATGGACCCATATACAGACATGCAAATTTA